>JAYMSL010000301.1:0-27024 GCA_036897195.1 Plantago coronopus
AAAAGTGGGGAATAATGAATATTCATCATCATACTCGAATAACTCGTACGGAACTATCCTCAAATATTCTATGTTATCCATATTTCTCTTCCCTTCCCTTAATTATTGCATCATTTCTCGGATTTCTTAACTTATTTATATTATTATAGTTTTCCAATTTCTATTATTAACCTCGTGTTTCACTATACTTCATACTAAAATCTTGTTCAGTTCATCTTATGTTCAGTTTAATTTAGTTCTATTCAGTTAACCTTATGTTATGTTCTGTTCACTTAACCTTATGTTTTGTTCAATTCGGGTATATCCAGTTCAGCTCAGTTCAGGTGTGCGTTGTTCAAATTTATACTTGAATTCGATTCAGTTTAGAGATTTTCAGGTGAATTGAACCGAGCCTAAGCCCGGATATCTAGTATGATATGATTAGAGTCGAGAAATTGGAGACAAGAAGTAGCAGATATTTTTTGTGTAATAGAATTGGTGGAGTTGATCCAGATAACTGTTCTTGGCGGTCGTTTCCTTAACTACTTTCTAAATGATACGTAAGTCTTGTATATCAATTTATGACAAGTTCGATCACACTCAGGCGCAAAGACGGAATTGGGAGGGGGTATATGGGTCCCCACCTAAAATTTTAAAAATAAATTTTTTTAATAGATAATGCATACGATTTTTTTAAAGTCTTATCCTTTTAGAGTTCTCGAAATACTCATGTATATGAAATGAAAGTTCGCCCTCTCTAAATCTAATTCATGGGTCCCTTCCTGCTTAAACGTGCATCGATATCACTTCTGTGTGAATTATATTTTACATAATAATTCATAAGAATACATCAAAACGACAAACACACTCAAATTCAGACTATTTACTAATATGCATTTTTTTTAACGACAAAATAAGAAATAATAGTGATGGATATACTATTTCCCCTTTCGTTGACTCAAACCTCCAACCTATTTGCTATAGGGGATCAGGGGAACCGTTTTGTCAACTTGTCACGTAAAACAAGGATCATGTCATAAAGGGCAAAAATAAACTTTTGGCATAAAAATTTAAGTAATATTACATATTCACACTTTCTTTTACTCTTACTTTACTTTTCAATTTTATAATTCATTAAATTACAATAGTATGTCAGCGTTTGTAGCTGAGTGACATGCTAAGACATTTCGTATTCAAGAGTTCAAGGGGTTCAATATCCACAAATAGAGGATTATTTCATCCTGTATAGAGGCTTGAAGAATGATTGATTCTTAATTAGAAACTTGTTGTAACGACCTGGTCCCTAATAATATTGTTTGTTTTGGGATGGGATTCGCATGAATTTGCTTTTAAAATCACCCAAAATGTCTTACGTCAATGAGTGTGAGTTACTACTTACACCACTCTTTATCCCAACCACTCTTATTAATTGATGGAGAATGTCGGACTGGATCAACCTCATAACAACTCTGATCTTCGGTCTTCCATACTAAATACCCAATAAAGCATTTAGCATCCAGCCCGGTAAGATTTCGGACCGATTATCACCCCTTCCACCAACCTAAGAATCTAACCTACAAATTTGCATATCATCGAGAGCACTAACAATAGAAAATGTGCTTACTTTAAAACCTTTAGTAGGAGAGAGGTGGAGCAAGTTTGAGTTACTGTATCCATGTAGGGCCTTGACCATCAATATGAATTAAGTTAGGGACTTAGGGGTGAAAATTTCACGGTGGTAAAAGTAAGACTATAAAAACTTGGGTAGGGTTAAATTGTAAAATGTTAAAAGTTTTATTGGGGTAGGGGACATTCCATACTGCACTCATATCTCTGCTCATGTCAGTGCTATGTGCTGGCTTGTGAGTATTTCGATAGCATTGAAGAAGAGACTTGAGAGATCGTAATTTTGTTTGTCAAGTTTTGAATATTTCGATTGCTAAAGATTAGTATGTTTATAGTCATGATGAATTAATGCTTTTTTTTCTAAAATTCATGAGTCTTCCCTCCCTTAGGTTTAATCGAGGCTCAAATTGTCAAATTCGACAGAATCATAATGTATATACTAGTGTAATAAAATTCCCCGTATTGTTTGGTGTGGCCGTGACTCTTGACCTGTATACATACTTTTGTGAAGTAGACAAGTAGTGCATAATAAGTCAAAATAGATAGCTTGACCTTTGACTTTGAGGGGATGAAAGAACAAGATGGAGTAGGTGATAGGTGCATGAATAGAGATAAAGAGAGGGACTACATAGATGAATAAATTGTGGAGAGGTGTAATGTTTGTAAATTTCCATGAATTTGTTATTTATTCCCGATCCAATGCTTTGGTGAGAAACAGAAATGAATGAGACCCGTTTAGTTTTATGTATTGACGGAGCCTGCACGTGCAACTTACTACTGCGGTAGTTGCGAACCGTAACAAACAAGTAACACGTAATTTTCGATTTACTGGGATTTCTTTAAGGAATGTGACGGAAGTAATATTTTATATGAAGACATTTTTTCTTTTCTTTATGTTGTTTACTTTTTTAGTGGGACTAATTTAATTGAACAATATTTGACTGAAGAGCTTTTGTAATGTTTTTACATCTGCAATGAACACCCTTGACATATTATAAACAAGAATGTAGAGATCATTTAAACTCCTTGTCTATTCTAGACTATTGGTCTTGTAACGGAATATAACATTATATATTTAGTTAATCGCTAAATGTCACAGATTCTGGCCCAGAATAGCATAATCACAGGAAATTCTACCTAGGTTCTGTTTAGCAAAACTAGCTGATAAGCTAGCTGTTAGCTGATAAGCCACCTGGTAGCTTGTTGGTAGCTGATAAGCTACCTGATTATGTAACTGATAAACTACCTAATTTTAATGTAACTGTTTAGTGAATTAACTAATAAATTAGCTGGTATTTCATAAAATGACATTATTCTTAATTTTTATTTTTTCATAACTTTCTCATTTTATGTTTTTATATTAATATATTCTCATTCTAAATTATAAATGTAGTATATTATCGTCACTTAAAAAGAAATAAAAATTTTATAATATCAAAGAGTATTGAATTAGTGTAGAAGAAGGATAGTATAAGAGTAGGATTATGATAAATTTATCTCTTCAAACAAAAAAATATATAATCTGAGATTGGGATTTTGCGATTTGGGATTACGGTTCCTCGAAGTGAAAATTTAGGGATGGGAGGAAATGAGTTGAAATTGTTAATTTTGGTTATGGAGATGATATGAAGAGTGAAATTGTCAAGTGATTTGGGATTTAATAATTGTTTCTTTTCAAATTTGACATTTGGGATGCGCTAGTATTTTCTCGGGAAGAATTTGTGGAAGAATTTGTGCTGTATAGGGTTTTATTATTTGGGAGTTAATTAGGTCAAGGTTATATCTGGAATAACAAAAGATATGAAGCTAGCTTATTAAAATAATAAGCTTCTCTAATTAGCTTATTAAACAGGTAGCTTATAAGCTAGCTGATAAGCTACCTGATTTCATAAGCTCGACGTTCACGTAACGAGCTTATTGTTAGTCAACGGTCAAATAAGCTCATCTAACTGATAAGCTAGTGGTAAACGGAGCCGTAATGCTATTGATAGTCCCATTCGAAGTCCCAAGATTTCTGCTACATTGTTGTCCGTGTAACCAATATATCCAGAAGTAATTTGGATGAATTTTCTCAACTGTCCCTGAAATACAAGCAAAACCAATACCTGCTCGTCCAGAATTGCCCAAAATAGAGCCATCAGTATTAAGACATAAAATTGAACTGGTGCGGACAAGGCACATGAGTTTGTACCTAGTGGTTGGGTCGTTTGGTGTAAGAGGGTGTAAGAGAATGAGCTCATGATATTGTTAACAGAAAAGATTTTGCATGGCATAGAAATTGAAGTCCTCATGTCGATAAAGCTTGTTATTACACTTGGTCCAGAAACCATGCTAAGACTATGAAACGAAGCTGGTAGTGGGGGGCATGTTGAGTGTTAGATTATGTGTGATTGTTATAGATTTAAAGAGACATACTAATTTGATTAAATTATAAATTATCATAGAAGTGGTGAATGGCGATAGTTAGATTTCAAAGTAGGATTATGTTTTTATTCTTTTCTGTTTTGAGCCCAGTTTAAGATCCTGGGTCAATTTCTTAAACTTGTTGGATCATATAGCATGTGGAAATATCTGCAGGACAGTACGAGAGTAATTATCTCACGCACTTTCTTTATTCATCTTTTACTCGTGACAGAACTCGAAACTCCGTGCAACTACAACATGTTTATATGATGATGCATGTACAGGGGAGATACAGATACTTCACCTCTACAGTAGCAGTCTTACTGATAAATTTGAAATCAAGGAACAAGATAACATCACAGCAATCCCACAAGGGTGGTTTTGTAGAAATGGTTAACAACTATGTTTACTGCTCTCTTTAGTGCATTAGCATTACACACGCCAGCCACTATGGGAACCATAATCGAAACAAGCTCATCTAGCCACTATGGGAACCATAACCGAAACAAGCTCATCTATATAACAGGGTGTACATATACACTACTCTGATGCTCCTGACAATAAGCTCAACAACATACTATGATAAATACCACATGACCAAAAAAAAAAAAAAGTTTCAAGCTCCCAAAGTTTGTATAACTTCAGAAACAAATATCAACATACACGGTTGCCAATAGTTTGGGAGAGGCTCTTCAGCTGTGTGTTCCATTTGTCTATTGCAGTGTATTTCTTCATTCCCTTTGACCTGGATAAAAAAAGCAGACAGGTTTTTGGTTAATTTTTGGTTAACAGTGCAGGGGAATACACACGACTAAATGAGGACGCAAATTAAAAAGTCTAGTCATTCAACCTGTCACCACGCTCTAACAGCCGGTTTACTTGGTCAATATGTCCATCAATCCGATTGTCTAAGATCAGGGAGACTAATAAGTCCTCAACGTCTTTCTCTGGCACATTAAGCTCCTGTAAATCACAATATGCTCATAATGTTAACAGAATTTTTAAGATATGGGTCTGTAATGGTAGGTTTGAAGTTATGGAAATATGGATTATGGACAAAAACTATTATGCTACTTCACCTTTGATATAAATGGGAGCCGAATTCTAGTGTAGGGCTTGATGAGCTTAAGCAACACTTGCGTTCTAACATTCTTTAGAAGATCTTCAATGTAATTTCTTATAAAAGGATCATCCATTATTGTCCTTCTATTGCTCTGCAATGTTAGACATATATAATTCAGAAGTCAGAACATGATTGATACAGGGATGAATTCCAACGGCCTGACTGAGTGCATAGGTAAAAGGCAGTAGTGTACCTTCAGAATTTTCTCGAACTCCAAAATCTCATTCTTCTGATAGGCGGCAATTAGGTTTGTCATTGCCAGAATCTCAGGGTCACTTTTGTATCTGTAAAGCGCAGTGAGATGATAAGGTGAGGTTTTCAGTATAAAAAGCAAATAAAAGAACACTAAAAGTTAATAAAACAACATACGGTTTTGCCTCTTGACCATCAAATGGATTGACCTGCGACTCCATCAACATATTTGCCAAAACCAAATACCTGAGAGGCAGATGACATTGGTGTTTAGAAAGTAAGTATACGAGATTAAAACTGACGAACAGTAAACATTCTTATTAGAAGAACTAGCTGCATCCAATGGAGAACAAACACAGTACGCACTATGATGACTTTTCCTTTCCATCATAAATTATCCATTTTATTTGTGATATACCATTATATTTTATGATATACCATTGTAAAATTTTCTTCCCAGAGCCACTAAGTCAATTTGACATTAGTGGATTAAGAATATTCTGAATTAAACAAGAAGCTACACTGAGGGAGAACTAAAATAGTACGCACTGAGATTATGGTGCTTCCCTTTAGATTCTTTCTGCCCTAAACTTATCTCTCTCTCTATATATATTATGATTTTAAGGTTTTCTCTAAAATATATCCAGAGCCTCCATGCCATTCTTGCAGTTCTACGGTACCTTCCTTTTCCAATAAAAGATGAAGACAAAACAGTAGCAGATTTATATTGAATTATGTTCAAGGATTTATTAGATCTCAAGACGGCATGCAGACATGAACCAAACAGATGTTATTGCATAAACAGCATATAATAATGGTCTGACGCATACAAAAACAAGGAAACATAAATTATCTGCCGATTCTATCCCTACAAAAGAGTGATGCAAATAAGAATAATAAAAAACATACTTTAGGCATTGTATACGCCTATGGTTTCCAGCCTCGTCGTAATTTTTAAAAGCTTCAAAGAAATCAGTGGCAGCTTCTGCCCATTGTCGCTCTGCCATGTGCATTTTCCCACCACATTCACGAATAATCCCCATGATTCTAGGGTGAGGAATGGCTGATTTGATAGTTAATGCCTTTTGATATAATTCCTGCAAGAGAGATGAAAATGAGATGTAATTGCATCAAGTATACATCACGAAAAGAAATATTGATTTTGCTAAGTTGAATATGTCAACAATTGAATCAAAACGACTACTGACAGGATACATCCACCAATGATGATTAAATTGGGATTATTAACTATTCGAATCATTAGACTAATAACAGTCTTTGATGCTAAGATGCACATGTTTTTCAACTACTTTTATGAGTGTACCCATTGGCCATTTGCTTCCATTACCAAACAAACTTCCAGAGTTTTAATTAATGTGCCACATAGATCTATAGCCAATTGTCAAGGTGCAATTAGAACCCAAAAAAATCCAGATTGAACGTGATCGGTATAACTTGGCAAGATGCATTTGCTTCGATTGTCAAACAAACTTCCAGAGTTTTAATTAATGCACCACATCTACAATCTATTAGCAAGTTCTCAGGATATAATCTTATCCTACCTTTGGAGTACATATCTGACAACTAACATAATGGATCCAATTTAAAGAGAAAGAAAAGGTAGCTGATTTGGTTTTGTATGACACCCCAGGGAACTACAGAAGCAAGGTTGGCACTTGGCATAATAAAAAATATAGTTATTGAAACTCGAAAACATATCCCAAAGACAAGTAAAGTAACTGTAACACCGACATGGCAAAAGTATCAAGTATAAATGTGATCAGTAAGATAAATTGATCAACTTGTCGAAAAACAACTTACTTTTAACTTCTTGTTGTTTTTAGTCTCGGTGTACATTTGGATTTCAATTGCATAGACCTCTAGTAGCTGTGTCCCTTTCTTCTGATCATCAGTACCATCTTCTTTTTGGCAAGATTTGTGAAGCTCCTTCATAATCTGATCCAGTATGTTTAAATTATATCCACATTAACGTTGACACTGAATATGAGTCAAAGTATTAAAATAGGTACCTTACTCATCTTCCCATATTCTCCCATATCAAACCATATTTTGCAGAGTTTTAGATTTGTCTTGAACCACAGTCTCTGCAGAAAGAGAAACAGAAATACTTTTTAGACAAGGACAACACAGATAGATCTTTCAATGCTCAAAGCAGATATAAAAATGTTTAACCTCATTTTTCGCCTCTTCAAGGGCCCTCAAAGTAGTTTGATAGAACTCTTGCAATAAAGCAAAGTTCTGACCAGCAGATCCAGAGATAAAATCCATGATATTGTTTATACATTTCTCACTGTAATTTCGTGTCACGGCAGACTTAATGTATGTCAACATGTCTCTGTAAGCATCCATCATTTCTTTGTACTTTCCAAGCTTGTAGTAAAGCTTCACAGTTTGTTTTAATGCTTTAAATCCCCTAATAGAAAGGATACAAATGTAGTCAAGGACAGCATTACAGGCAAAATCAGCAACACTTAAAACTTAGTAGTATAACTACTTTTATAATTGACCGAGCAGCTAAATCTGTTTTCAGATTATGATCCTTAGTTAAAAAGATGAGTTATGTCGAGAAAGTTCGTTGTTGAACGGCCAAGAACTTAATTCACTTTCATCATTCGGTTTCACATAATGAAGGCTAAAGTCTAAACTGCTAAAGTCTTTAGACCATTCAGTTATACAGTGCGTGCAGCTCAAAAATTGATAAGTTGTACAAAGAACGACAAGTCCCTCTAACTGTCTTTATACCTTTAGACTTACTAAACGAAATTAGTAATCCATCTGATACAACAATTAACACTGACCCATAGCTTCATGAAAAACTCACCAATCCGCTTTCTCAGGCTCCATTCGCACAACTTCCGCAAATCCTTCTAGTGCACCTTCGGGGTCGCTCTCAACCAACCCTAAGACAAAACAATAACAATGTAGCTTTCAATAGCAATCACACTTAACAAAGCCGGAAAAATTACATTACAATCTATAATCGTCCACCAAACCACATTAATAAAAGACGAATGTCTCAATCAAACATAAGGTGAGCTCAGTTGAGCTTAGCTCCTTCTAAAAGTCTAAACAGACATATAAACTGAAAAGAATGATCATATACCTTTCGAATTGTAGTACTGGTTCTCGATATCAACATCTTGTTCCTCCGGTTCCTCGTCCGAGTACTCAAAACCATAGTCCTCCATATCAGCATCTGTACAGCATAGCAAATAAAGAACTTAGCAAAATTAACAAATTGCTCGCATTGAGAAATTACTAACAACAATTGGAAGTGCAAGGAACTGAAGATGAAGTAGGCTATTACCGGAACCCATGATGATCGAATTTCAGAGTACGGAGATTTTCGTTTGAGGGGGAGACGAAAGGGGGTTTTCAGATGAACAGCAATTATCCGAGGAGTACTGTAAGCTTGTCTGATTGTACTGTGTTTCAGAATTCAGAGTTTTATTATTGGGCTTTCGGTACACTCGGGCGATGGGCCTGCAAATAGCTTTTATGCATTTAATGGAATAGTCGGCCCAATATCAATTGGTTCAATAAACACTTGGGCGCCTTACTCTCCCGGAATTGGATTTTCAGAAAAAAGATAAACAGTAACAAGTGTAAAGTTGACCAAAAATTTGTACATTTTGGTCAGAAATTTGTACATTTTGGGTGTGATTATGTTATAATTTGTGTAAAATGTACAGAAACATTTTAGCACATAATGTACAAATTATCAAAAAGTGCCTTTTTTTGTAAGTTTAAAAAAGTGATAGGTAGTTTTTTGAAAGTATGTGTGTTGACCTAGCCTTTTTTGTAATTTTCCATGAACACTTTAGTTATACCCGATATGGTTCGAACCTCAGAGGCTTAGACCCCCTCTTACAATTCTTCTTATCCACTGCTAAATCACGTTGAACTCTTATTAAGACTTGAAAGCATAAAATAAAAGTTAATTAAAAAACTGGACTTTCAGATTTATTTTAACTAAAAGTCCAACATAAAAATATTTTTGCATTTTTGTTCTCTCACTTGGTCTCTCAACCCAATTTTACCTGATGATTTCGTCTTTGAAAAAAGTAACAAAACAGTCCATTGGAATACATACAACTTGATCAAAGATCTATGAATGGCTCAATGTCCATGGAGGAACAATTTATTCAAGAAAACAAATTGAAATAACATCATTGTTGAAACTGAGCTTGTGCTCAAGTGTGTTTTCTTTGAGTTCAAATAGACACTTCTCTACATGTACATAAAAACTATTTATTGAAAATTGAAATAATTACTGTAGAGGCAAAGCATATAAACCTTAAATCTGATGTATCGAGGAATTAGTGAAAATGCTCCTTGTAAGAGGAGTTACTCTAGCATAGTAGGAAAAGTCCTCTAGGTCAATGAAATACAGTGTTGTACTCATAGCAGAGTGGTGGAACAGTAGAGAAAACACTTGCTGTCACACATAATATACAAAAATTAGCTAGCCTTATTTCTCGATTGCATAAGCACATTAACCAAATAAACAAACTAGTCCTATCTTGTGTTTTATATTTCTGAAATTTGACTTTTGAGATGAGTTGAAATATATGAATAAGTAGGAGACGCTACGAACAATTGATTAATGTTATCTACACCTCACCTTTAATTTACAAGTCTATTGTCTAATCGTTATCAACTTCAACAAGATAATAACCTCCAATAAATACATACGCGTAATACATGTAACTGGAGTACGATAAAATAGAACTCTCGTGTCCTGTCCCTTTTAGAAACATGTTTAAACATATTTAGTACATGTTTAAAGAATAGTGCTAACTAGAAAAATATCATTTCAAATCTTCAAAATTTTTGACATATAATAATGTTTTGCTAAGTGTATTCAATTGAATAATTTTACCAACCTGTCCTTGTGGGTAAAGTAAGTATTTAGGTATGTTTATCTGCCTTTAAATAAGGTAAATAAACTTTCATATACAATTCACCTCAAAATTTATAAATTAAACTGAAGTCAAAGTATAAATTTAAACTACGCACACCTGAATAGAATATAACTAAACTGAGTGAACTAGAACTGAATTGATCACGTTTGAAATGAAATGAAAGTCAACTGAAAATAGACTAAATGTTCATTTTAGAATCACTTATTTATAATTATAGATTTTAACTACGTAAATTTGAAAAGAAACGGAATGGATTTGAAATAAACTGTATAAATCAATCAACCTAAATATAGAGGTAGAGAAATGAAATGGAGAGGATAAGAAGAGGGTGAGAGTTGAAGAGGAAACGATGAGTCGTGGATGCTATGTTGGAAGCAGATACGGACCTCGGAACATGCAATGGCGACTGTAAATGTCCCCACCATAACCATTCCTCCACTCCTGGTGAAAAACACGTGTTCCTCCATTACATCAACCCCTCCTCTCCTTAATTTTCTCATTTCTTTATTTCCTTGCCCAAAATAATCACGGCCGCATCATGGGACAGCCCATTGCTGTCATCAACAATTTCCTGGAACTTTCCGCCACAACAATCCGATACAACTTAATCACTCACTTCTGGTTGTTTTGATGATATTCTCTTCCTCTCAAGAAAGTGATGCTGGTTTATTCCCCTGTTTCTGTCAACCATAATAATTGACTCATATTGAATTATTTTAGACCAAATCTTTTTGCCAGCTTCCTTTGCTCAAGTATGTTTTTCTTTTTTAATCTTATCTTGTACTACTAGTGGTGTTACGTTTGCAAGAAAATGTTTTTATAGTGTTCTAAGGTTGTGCTCTCAAGTTCTTGATAGTTATCTTCTGGGGCTTGCTTTGGTTGATTATATGGTGTGTTTGATTGGAAAAAGTTGAGAGCTTGATTTTGCTGGTAATTTGGCTTTGAAGAGCTGAGCTGAGCTGAATTGAGATTTGAGAGCCCTTTTGGTTTAGGTACTGGTTTGTGCTTATTTGTTGCTGATTTTGCATTTGTGCAAATTTTGTAATATGAGCTGTGTTTGTCAATTAGATGTGGTTATAATTGGTTAAATATTCTTGGCGTCTTATTTTATTGTTGCCTGATCTCATTATTTAGTGATTAATCAAGTATAGTTAAGTAACTCATTTGTCTTAAGTGTATTTTAATTAGTTGTTGTGGAGTCAGTGTCCTGGCATAGGTACACATGATGCATGCTTGAAGAAATATGCACTCTTTCCCATTAGGATTTTCTGAAATTTATTGCCTTGTGGATCAGTTTTGCTTCTTGGGGCCAGCAATTTATGGATTACTTGACTTTATCACCTTTGCCTGCTAGTTTATTATTACAAATAGAGCATTGTTCATGTTATGATGTACGGAACGTGAGAAATAAAGAGATACACTAAAAAGTTGTTAACGCCTCTTTATAAGTAAGTACTCACAGACAGGGAGTGATAGCATAGCAGTGAGTTTGTGGTTTTTGTCCCTAGAGCTGCTTCATGTTTGTCAAGAAGGTTACAGAATACTATATTGTTTGTGCAGGAAACAATTACATTTGATTCAAAGAGCGGCTTCTGAGACACCAAGGATCAATGAGTCAATCCAAGGTTAAACGAAGAATTGGGAAGTATGAAGTCGGAAGGACAATTGGTGAGGGCTCATTTGCAAAGGTGAAATTCGCTAGAAATTCGGAGACTGGAGAAGCTGTGGCTCTCAAGATTCTTGACAAGGATAAAGTGCTTAAAAACAAAATGGCTGAACAGGTCAATATTTCGTTTTACCTTCATGTAAAATCGTTTGTAGTTTCCAGTAGGCTATGCAAATGACTGCTGATCCTGTTCATTTTACCAGTGGAACGGGTATCTAGTTTGGAGTTTGATTTGGACGTCTTGTTAGGTACATAACGTTTTGGCATGCGAATGAAACATAAACTCATATTTTGAACAATCTTGCAGATTAGGCGAGAAATAGCAACAATGAAACTGATAAAACATCCCAACGTCGTTAACTTGCACGAGGTAATTGTCGCCTTCACTCTTCCGTGTCTTTGAGGTTTTCATGCATATTAAGAACTCTTAGTATTTCGTATCGCAGACTCTTCAACTCAATCATTTGACTAAGATTCATATTTTCATGAAGCACTATGCGGATTGAATGATTGATACTCCTAACTGTCTTACCAGTGAATGAGACGGCAACTAACACTGCTTTTCTGGGATCACTATTAATCTTGTAGTATAACATTTTATTTCAGGTGATGGCCAGCAAGACAAAGATATTTATCGTTTTGGAGTTTGTCACCGGCGGAGAACTCTTTGACAAAATTGTAAGACGAGAACTCTTATCCCTTTTTCTAGATAAATTTATTTGGTTTGGATTGGTGTTTTCTGCTTAATTGAGGTGTACTATTGAAACTTTGAGTTGTTTCAATTAGATTGTTTTTTCTTTACTCTGGTTTGGCATAAGGTGATGAAGTGTCGGTAAAACTAAAACACTTAGATTTCAAGTCATATGTCATCGTGTCACTTAGATTTCAAGTCATATGTCGAAATGCGTGAAGTTGAAAGGGAGAGTAATGTATTATGTATGTGGTATGTGTCGAATGATGTTCGTATATGTATGTAGTTCATAAGAGGAGTGAGGTAGGTGGGTGTGTAGAATGATATTTCTGTTAGTTAAAGGATGCATTACACCATGGTCAATATTCTGACCAGGTAGATACACAACGTTTCGTTTTTGTAGATACATGATGCAAATGTGATCTGTTATTTAATAGTTTCGATGTCACTGCTTATCTTTAGAACTTATAGCTTTGGCTATCTGGATTTTTCTGTAAGGATTATGGAGTTCTATTTTGTAATCGTTTAGTCTTAATAAAGACCTGTAACCGTGAAGGTAAATCATGGGCGGATGCGTGAAGAAGAAGCAAGAACTTATTTTCAGCAACTCATTAATGCTGTTGATTATTGCCATAGCCGGGGAGTCTTCCACAGAGATCTAAAGGTCACAAATATTTCTTATGAATATTACTCTAAAAGTGCACTGCATAAGCATTTCACTGGGATAAGTCTAGCTCACGTGGTCTAATTTTTGTTGAGTGCAGCCGGAGAACTTACTATTAGATGCTTCTGGAAACCTCAAAGTTTCTGACTTTGGGTTAAGTGCTCTCTCCCAACAAATCAAGGTATATGTTATGCTAGTTCGTTACTACTTACTAGTTGTAGTATGAAATATGTCTGGCTATTCTGTCTCAGAGAACAAAGTTACGAAAAGTTCTTTAGATCACTAAACCATCATCCAGTTTTCTGGACTGCGCAATGGGAGTTTAAGGCCTTTAGGAAAAAAAAGCACTTTACACCACCAACGTGTTAACTTGTAGTATACAGTTATGCATCTGCGCGATGCGATTTATCCTTTTACTACCCTGGCGTAAAACTTGCTACACATTGATAAAAGCTTACTTCCTCCTTGACTTGAGATAATTTAAGAAATAGTATCAGAAAAGTAAATGGAATAACTACTAAATTGGAACAAGTACTGAGGTTGTTGAGGTAGCAAAGTTGAAGTGGGTAGCTGTAAGAAGGCCAAAAGATGAATGTTCAAATTCTGTTTTTTTCGCAAATGGACTAAGAAAATGCTGTTTTGTGCTTTCATCTGAACAAATTACATACTGCTTTTTGTTGTGCCCTTATATTCGATGGCTTAAATATCTTCCGTGATGCAACTCTATATTTGACAGGATGATGGTTTACTGCATACTACTTGTGGAACTCCAAACTATGTTGCTCCTGAGGTATGATTAAAAGCATTCAAGTTTTTCACCTCATTGTCATATTTATACACCCTTTTCTTTTCTTCATGTATTTAAGTTTATTTTATTGTTATCGGCGTAGGTCCTAAATGATCGAGGGTATGACGGTGCAACTGCAGATTTGTGGTCATGTGGAGTCATATTGTTTGTATTGGTTGCTGGTTACTTACCTTTTGATGATTCTAATCTTATGAATTTGTATAAGAAAGTGAGCATTTAACTATATATATATATATATCCTTCAACAAATATGTAGTATGTTATTGGTTAATTTTAACGGTTTGGTTGTAACATGTCCAGATATCATCTGCTGAATTCACGTGTCCTCCTTGGATTTCCTTTGGTGCCATCAAATTGATCACTCGGATACTAGAGCCAGATCCTGCGAAAGTAAGTGTCCAGAAGTTAGATTTGACTATTTTCATCTGAAGTGCCACTTATTATGATTCCATAACTTGTATTTGTCATGGTGGCCTTTTTACTGAAGAAGACTTTTGTATCTAAAACTAAATTTTTTATTATGATCATTCCATATAAGCAACTAAATAGTTACATTTACACTAGGTTCAACCCTTATATCTCTCGTGGCCTGAAACTTAAGAAATAAGCTTGAACTTTGCATTGAAGTTATTGTGTCTCAATACTTGATTCTACATTTGGAGGATCCTTGAGTATTTTTTAATCTTACTTTTGTGGGGAACACTCAATTTATTCGAATACCTTATGAGTCTAGGTACTATATCTGTGTATTGCCCATTCGCAAGACAAAAGTTCTAAATCAATCTTTTGTCCCTTGTCAAGTTTTCCCATGACATCAATCTTTATCCATTTGTTTGTCTGTTTTTGGGCCTGTCCCTGAGAAATTCTGTTTTGTGTCCTTTATTTCCAGCGTATTAAAGTTTCTGAAATTCTGGAGGATGAGTGGTTCAAGAAAGACTACAAACCAGCAGTCTTTGATGAGATAGAAGAAGCTAATTTGGATGATGTAGAAGCTGTGTTTAAGGATTCTGAGGTCTGTCTCTCAATCATATTGACTACTATACACCAAATTAATTTGTGTCAACGTCTGATGGGTTTCTGTATGACAGGAACATCATGTACAAGAGAAAACGGAGGAGAAACCGGCTCCAATGAATGCCTTTGAATTGATTTCCATGTCATCGGGTCTAAATCTTGGGAATTTATTTGAAGCAGAACAGGTGCGATACATTTGTCAGATATAAGTTCAATACCCGAAAGTGAAATTATATTAGAGCCATGTAAGCTTCTGTGTTACTATGATGGAATCAATGGACTGGGAATGAAGAACAGAGTAAATGCTTAATGGGCTCGAAGGGGCCAAGTGTGGGTAGATGAAGAGTCAGGGTGTCAATATCCCTAGTCTTCAATTAGGAGTACTGTGTGCTTTTATGTAGCAGAACATCCTTGTATGTCCTCAGTCCCCGTTCAGCGTACATGTGCTGCATACATATAGCTATCCTCTTTCATTCCCAGTTCCCAGCAACATGTGTTAAACTAACTGTCTGCATCAACTGTCTATTAAAAATTTAGAGCTATGCACTTCTGTATTTAAGCAATAGCACACTGAATTAATTTATACCTTGATTCATTTCGTGGATATCCATCATCCTAAGCTGTTCATCATTTGGAAAGTTATCTTGTCTGTCCAGAATGAGTGGCTACAACTCATCTCATATGCCAGTTTCTGGAAAAGATTGCATATTATAAGCTCACTCATTGAAAATTCAGAAATTCTACTGTAGACTAAAGTAAGTATTAAGTTATTTTGGTAATTTATTCTGTTGTTTGTCATGAATCTGGTGCAGAGTATTAAGAGGGAAACGAGGTTCACCTCTCAATCTTCTGCGAATGAGATAATTAACAAAATTGAACAAGCTGCAAAACCTCTTGGGTTTGATGTTCAGAAGAAGAATTACAAGGTGATAATGAACCTTCCATTTGCTTGTTTCAGTTATGAGTTCACTGTTTGCGTCATTCCATTAACCATTGAAATTTTTAATCAATACCAGGCTACCAATGCTTTAATGCTTCATTTCTGTTTTTCTAGATGAGGCTTGCAAATTCAAAAGCTGGAAGGAAAGGCAACCTTAATATTGCTACTGAGGTAAGAGCAAGTATAGAAATTCTTTATTTTCGTACCTTTCTGGTCTCTGTACTTGCAGTTGACGCTCAACTCATTTATTTTTCTTTTCATGTTCTGATTATGATTCAATTTAACTGTTATGTTTCCGTTCAGGTTTTCCAAGTCGCTCCTTCTTTGCATATGGTAGAGGTTAGAAAAGCGAAAGGAGACACTTTGGAGTTCCACAAGGTAACACTGCTTTCCGATTATAACTTAAAATGTGTTGTCCATTCTGTAGATCGTGGGTAATTTGGATTCCTCCCGATTGATTGAAACATTACTTGAAACCCCTGCCCCGATGCTTATAACGGCTTTTCACTAGTTATGATTCGCCCTAATACCGGGTGAATCAGTAAAAGCACCAAGCTTCATGGAACTGCTAGCAATAGTATTTCGTTACGCAATATATATAGGAAAATTCGACTATAACTGTAGTTGGGACATGCAAGTAGAATTGATACAAAAACGTAAACTAGAATTGATTTGCTATTTTACTGATTCAATTTTTTTTCCTTTGTTCCTTTACTGGTACGCCCTATGCAGTTCTATAAAAATCTTTCAACTAGCCTCCGGGATGTGGTGTGGAAAACTGAAGAGGACATGCAACAAATGAAAGATAAAAAACCGGTCTAGAAAAGCTTTCAGGTGAAGTTGTATAGTGCTTGTGGAGGTTCTGTCATTCTTTGCTCTGAGTTGCTCTCTCTCCCTCTCCTTTCATCATGGGACCTTTTTTCTCCTGTGAAGGGACTTAAATTTCCTTTGGAAGTGGTTTTTCATCCTTCTGTTTGATAAAATGCGGAATGTATCTTCTGTCACATATGGTGAGGTGTTGTGATATATCTTTTCTACATGTATGTAAGACATCAATTTGAACTGTAAATTAAGATCTTCTAGACATTAGAAAGACTGTTATTTTCGCCTTAGCAATATCGCTTTACGTTCTATTCTTTTTCTTTCTATTTGTTCCTTGTATACTCTGTTTTAATGAAATTGTGGATTCCTGACATCAAGGAATAAAATTGGATTTTATGCATAGAATTGTTGAATCCAGCTCTTCTTATACTAGGAAGGCTCTGCTAAATTAGGCAGCTTCGACATCTTAATTAATTTGCTGAATGATCAGGAGAAGTCAGATGGCTCTGCAGGATTGAAATACTTAGCCCTGTTCAGTTCCAACTTAAATTCTGGTTTTTAAGTTCAATTCAGGTTCGTCAAGTTCAGGTCCGTTTCGTTCAATTGTCTGAAAATCTTTGAATTGAATGGACCTGAATTTAGTGGAACTGAACTTAACTTCTTTCAATTATTAATTTCAACTACACGAAATGAACTGAATATACTACGCAAGCCTCAACACAATTAAGATCTGAACTGAACTGAATACAACTGCAAGATGATAGTTTTACTAGTAAAAAGTCTTAGAGTCCGTTTGGTAGATTGTGGGTATTTTGTGTTGATGTTTTCTGTGTATTTTGGCACCGGGCCTAAAGTGGGTATTGTGAAGTGTTGTTGAGTAAAATACCCAATTTGGTAGCTATTTGCCTATTTTAGGCCATTTCAAAAATAGAAAAACATGGGTAAAAATACCATGTTTGGTGGAGTTAACCAAAAAGAGGAATTTAACAACGAAACCAACTTTTTATTTATGTTTGACTCCGAAATCTGGATTTAACAATGAACGTGTCCATTTTGAAGTGAGTTTCAAAATATTAATTTATTTTTCTTCCTTTTTCTTGTTCTATATAGTAATTTTGTATTATCCACATTATTTATTTCTTTATTTATCTATTTATTATTATTATTGTAATCATTATTAATATTATTAATTTATTTTGATAATAATAATAACAATAAATGATGAGAATAATAGTATTACTAATAATAATAATAATAATAATAATAATAATAATAATAATAATAATAATATATATTTTTTGTAGGAGCCCAGATTGTTTCTCGGCTGCCCACTAATTTTTTGTAGACCTTTGATTTTTCATTTATTGAGTTCCACTTTTATTAAAAAATAATAATAATAATAATACTAAATAAGAATAATATGAAAAATAAATTTATCTTCATAAAGACTTATTTAACGGTTAATAATAACTATCATTATGATAATAATAATTATAATTATAAATATTATATTTTGAATAATAATAATAAATAAGAATAATATGAAAACATAAATTTATCTTGATAAAGACTTATTTGATGGTTAATAATAATAATAATAATAATAATAATAATAATAATAATAATAATAATAATAATCATTATTATTATTATTATTATTATTATTTTAATTATAATATGAAAAAATAAATTTATTTTGATAAAGACTTTTTAATGTTTTATAACAATAACAATAACAATAACAATGATAATAATAATAATAATATAATAATAATAATAATTAATCTTATTATTATTAATACAATAATATTATTATTATTACTATTATTATAATAAAAAATAATTTTATGTATTTGATAAAGCCCTATAAAACCTTAAGAGCGAATTAAGAATTTAAGAATTTGTTTACGTACAATCACTCTCTTGACAATAATTATAATTATAAATTTTATATTTAGAATAATAATAATAATAATAAATAAGAATAATATGAGAACATAAATTTATCTTGATAAAGACTTATTTGATGGTTTGGGGGAAAGAGAGTGATTGTATAGTTTTGTGTAAAATTCACGAATTGGTGGAGAAATCGTCGTGAATCAAATGGAAGAAACTGCACGATTTGTACCATAAACTATCCTAATAATTCGGAAGAAATACCCAAAAGTGGGTTTCAAAATACCCATTTCAAATACATCCATAGAGGAGGTATTTCAAATTGGGTATTCCTTCACAAAATAACCGGGCCTCAAAATACCTAGTTTTTTCAAAATACCCAATTTTAACGGGCCGAGGTATTTTGATTTTTAGCTATCAAACGAGGTATTTCGAGGTTTCAGAAATTCCGAAACCAAAAACACCCCTCTACCAAACGGGCTCTAAGTCTATCTCCAGCAATTCAGCCTCAACTTGGGGCTCAACTCTGCCACGTCATCATTCCACTAAGTGAGTGTTTGCCATTGATTTTCAGAGTTGATTTTAACCTTCTTTTGCTTAAAGTTGTATAGAAGTGCTTTTGATAAAAAGTTGTAGGTGTTTGTTAATTAGGAAAAAAAGCAGCCTGGAGTGCTTTAAAGAGGAAAAATCAAGTCTTAGGCTGCTTCTAAAAAGCAGCGGTTACCTGCTTTTTTTAGAGAAGCAGAAGCAGAAGTTGTGAAATAAAACACTACAATTCTGCTTTTTTTTTTCTAGAAGCATAGAAGTGCTTTTCTTAAGCAATGACAACACTACCTAAATCTCATCCCTTCACCAAAAAAACTACTCCAGCAGTTCAGCCTCATTCATATCCTCTTTTAAATTTATTTTGTCTTAAACTTTATTTTGTCATTTAATTTTAGATATCATTAATTAATTTCGATTACGTGATAATAAAGGGTAGAATACTTCAAGTAAATACTAATCTCCTTCCAATTCATTCATTTTTTAACTTGTTTTTTTTTTTTAAATTAAACTTTACTAATTGATGATTTCTAGTAATTAAATATTAAAAGATTATAATAATATGTCATGAGTATTCAAATTAAATCAACTAATACTATTTATATAAAATTAAATGAAATCAAACAATTGAAAGAAACAAAACTATAACAAATCAAGAAACAAAAGTTCATGGGCAGGATTTGAACCTTTGAACCTGACACCTTGAATATAAAAATTCAGGCCGAAACCACTACACCATAGCACCGTAGTGTAATTGTAATTTAACAAACGACCAATAAACTTGAGTAAAGAAAAGCAAAAACTAAAAAAAATTAAAATAGTGCTCAGGCGCGCCTCAAGATTTGAGGCGCACCTGAGTGTTGCGCCTTTGTTCAGGCGCTGCTGCAGCGCCTGAACAGGCTCAGCTCCAGCAGCTCAGCTGCTGCTGTAGCAAGCCTAACTAGTAACAAATCAATTACGGTTTTGTTTAGAAAAACTAGTAGCTGATAAGCTACCTGGTTACGTAGCTGATAAGCTATCCGATTTTAATTTAACTGTTAGTGAATTAGCTAATAAGCTAGCTGATATTTCATAAAATGACATTATTCTTATTTTTTATTTTTTCATAACTTTCTCATTCTATGTATTCTACTAATATATTCTTTCTCACTTTAAATTACAAATGTAGTATATTATCATCACATAAAAAGAAATAAAAATTTTACAATAACGAAGAGTATCACAACAATTATGTAAAATATAAATGATAAGTTGCATTACGGAATATTAATGAACTTCTATGTTGTCAACTGAAATGTAAAGAAGCATCAAGATCAAAATTCAATTTGAAAAAAAAAAACGAGAAATAATTTGCTTACCTTGACGATGAAGAATTCAATCCGGAAGATGAATGAGGCGCCAGTATTTTTCCGAGAAGAATTTGTGTTTTATAGGATTTTATTATTTTGGAGTTAATTAGGTCAGGGTTGTATCTGGAATAACAAAAGATATGAAGCTAGCATATTAAAATAATAATAAGCTTAGTTAGTTAGCCTATTAAATAGCTAGCTTATAAACTAGCTTATAAGCTACCTGATTTCATAAGCTCGACGTTTAGTCAATGGTCAAAAATAAGCTCCTCGAGCTGATAAGCTAGTGGTAAACGGAGCCTACCAGTGATTCACATTCGTAATGTTTACCTTCTACTACTAAATAATATTATATGTTGTAGGTTAATCACATAGTTTGACGATTTTATTTATTTTTTGAAACTATAATATTTGTCCAATTCTACAACCACGAAATTTATATCCCACTACCAAATACTTTACCTATTACAAATTGAAGATCTCAATGCAACTATCAATATTTAATTTAAAAGTAACACATTAATTATTGTACTCCTAAATGATTAAATGTCAACTATGATATGGGGGAGAGGAAGTACAATATTCCGATAAATTAATATCAACTCTAGTGAGGCACTTTCCATAATATGGCTAACTAAATTCGCAGGTTATGGAAAGCCGGGGAATGAGACCATTTTTTAATATGCAAATGGAGAATATTCCTTAATTATGTATATTTTATTTGATTTTTGCAAGAGTTGTATAATGTAAATTAGGAATGTCATTAATTACTTTGTATTGTATAAGGTAAATTAAGAATGTCATTAATTACTTCTGCAATAGTTATAACGCGCGTTGACTAAACAATTCTCAATTTGGTAACGTCATTAATAACATTACTTTAGTTTCCTAACAAACAAAATCCGGATTCGGGTCATATAAACCCGAAACCCGCCTTTTTGCACCGACCCACTAATTTTGTACATAAATTCCGAGCGGGTTGCGGGTCAAAACCGGGTCCGGATTGAAAACAGATCCTACTGCAAAGATAGAGCTCCATTTCAAAAAATGCTTATGTGGCATAGCTAGAATTGCTCACAAACTTTTAGTTTTATATAATATATAGATAGACATGATCCGCGAATTTAGCCCAAAAACTAGTTACATGCTAAGCCCAAACTTGTACATATATAGTTACATTGAATAAAATTTTGCCGTTTCCAAAAAAAAAAAAAATTATTCAATTTTGAACTATTTAATTTATTATTCAATTGAGTCCAGATTTAAGAACTAATTTGAAAATTTTCAATAAATAACTTGCAAATATACAATCCACGTTACTAAAAAACTTTTTAAATCTACCACATGTATTCCATCTGTTTCTCCTGTTTTCGTAGTCTGAATTTATAAAAATATGATTATCCAAAAATAATTCCGTCTTCATCATATTAATCTCATTGTTAATATCTATGATTTGACATCCATAATGAATATGTTTCGATAAATTTTTATTTTTAAATAATAGTCGAAAATTACATACGTTTATCAAATTCTAATTACGAAAATGATTTATTATATCATATTACGCTTATCCAAAAATAATTCAGATTTCGCTAAAATAATCTCTTTCTTCATATGTACGATTTGACACCATGAATGAATATTTTCGATAATTTTTATTTTAATAAATACTCGAAAATTACGCAATTTATCAAACAAAAACACAAAATAAAAATAATATAAAACTTATTAAAAATGCCACAATAACATGAATATGCTTCACGTGACGCAATTCTAGTATACAATAAACAGAACAACTTTCGTAAGAATATTCAATTTTGAACTATTTATTGATCAATTGAGTTCAGATTTAGGGACCAATTTGAAATTTTTCAATAAATAAATTACAAATATACACTCCATGTTACTTACAACTTTACCACATATATTCCATCTTTTTCTCCCTTTTTCGTAATCTGAATTTATAAATATATGCTTATCGAAAAATGATTCCGACTTTACCAAAATAATCTATTCGTTAATATCTACGATTTGACATCCATAATGAATATGTTTCGATATTTTTTTATTTTTGAATAATAGTAAAAAATTACATGCTTTTATCAAATTTTTATTTAAAAAATAAAAGAAGCAACAAGGGCAGTCTAAAGGTTCGAAAGGATAAAATACTTGTTCCCCTCATCGTCTATTGTGTCCGACTTCACGAGAGAGGAAGTGGCCAAGAGTTAGAGGGAACGGAGTGGCAATCAATCCTGGACAAGTCCACACGAGGGGAGATTCCAATCTGTAATGTGTCTAAGGACAGGCCATTACTCACTGAAGATGTCCTCATGTAGAATCCCATATGTTCCAATAAAAAGCCCCCCACCCCAACGTACCGAATTTATATCATGGTGGATAAAAAATGATAAGTAACATGGATTGTTTATATTCAAGTTATTTATTAAATTTTTTCAAATTGGTCCTTAAATTAAATCTCCACTCAATTGAACAATAAAAAGTTTACAATTGAATAACTTTTTGAACATTAATTTTGATTTCAAATTGGTCCCTAAATTTGGACTCAATTGAACTATTACGCTTATTCAAAAATAGTTCAGATTTTACTAAAATAATCTCTTTAATAGATACGATTTCACACCAAAAATGAATATGTTTCGATAATGTTTTATTTTTAATAATTAATAAAAAATTACATAATTTATCAAACAGCATTACAAAATAAAAATAATATAAAAAGCCTATAAAAAAGTGCAACAATAACATGAATATGCGACACACGTGACGCGATTCTAGTAGTATATAATAAATAAATAACTCTTACTTTTGTAAGTTAAAGAAACTAAAATTATAGTCTTATGTAACAAGTCTTTGACTCTTACAAATATGCTCTTAGTTACATGTATGTTTTCCAGTAGTGCGTCTTCTCACAAACCTTTATGATTAGAAAACATCAGACCATAAATGTAAGTTGGGCGCCCATGTAAGTTCTAGTTACAAAAGTTCCACTGGAAGGAAACACAAAACATGTCTCCATCCACACTAACCAGAACTAAAATCAAGGTTTGAGAATATGACTCTTAACCCCATTTCGAACAAAGTGAGTGTTTGCCATTGATTTTCAGAATTGATTTTAACCTGTTTTTAGTTAAAGTGGTATAGAAGTGTTTTTGATAAAAAAGTTGAGGGACAATTACATCTGCCTACCTCACTAGATGCCATCTTCACAAATGGGTGACCAGTATATCAACAATTACATCCAGGTCCAAAATTCTGATTTTTATAAACAATAACAAACACAACTTAATCGTTTGAACTGAATTGCAATTTTGATACTTAATTTAATTGCACTTTCATCCTTAAACTATTTTTATTTACAAAAATTATAATAAAATTAGATTTTTTTTAAAAAGGATTCAAACTCCATTGAAGCTCCATTAATGAAAGCTTCAAGCTCCACCCCAACTTCATCATTTTGTTCATCTTTCTTCTTCTTGTTCTTCTCCTCTTCCATTCTTCCTCTCTTTTCTCCCTCCAAAACTTTTTTTTTCTTTTAAATCTTTAACCTCCATTAATGGAGCTTCAAAGCTCCATTAATGGAGCTTACTGCTCCAGCTCCGATCTGGAGCAGCAGCTGCTCCAGATCGGAGCACGCTTTGGCAGCTCCGATCTGGAGCTGGTGCTGCTCCGATCGGAGCACCAAACTCTCCGCCAATGGCGGAGTTGTGGGCTCCGATCTGGAGCTCCAAAAGCTCCGCCATTGGTGGAGTTGTCTGCCCGATCCGGTAAAAAAAAAATTAAGAGAAGGAGAGGAGGAAGAAAAGAATAATAATTTTGAAGGTATTCATTTTGTTTTATGATTCATTGAAGCTTCATTAATGTCAACAATGGAGGTTTAAGATTGGAGAAGATGACCTTTTGTGAAACAAGTTTTGAAAATTGGAGTTAAAATTGAAATTTTAAAACTTTAAGGGTGTTTAAACAAAATTGACTATAAGACCTGTTTGGTTGCTTTGTAAACAAATTCTAAAAATCTGATTTCTTGGGTTTGAATGTAATTGTTGATCTAATGGGTACCCAGATGTAATTAGCGAATCTAAAGAGGTACCCAGATGTAATTCACCCTTTTTTTTATTTAATCACTACCCATGTAGTGTAAATATCCTTTGTTTTTGTGACGCTCTATCCTAATTAGTACTTAAATTTAGTAAATTAGAAACTTCGATTATAATATTTTATATATTTATTTTTACGGTGTGACTATTTTATTGGTTTTCGATTTTAAACCGTTTTGTAATTAGTAAGTAGTCGTTTCACGTGTTCGACCGAACTTTAACCCGACCTTACTTTCACTTACGTTTCAATTCACTTTGTACAATTTGAAACTAATTGTCTAGTCCCTTGACTAGTAACTTGTCAAATTGCCACTTATATATTCCATATTAGTAGAGCTAGTACTAGTACATACCTATATAGCTAGACTTACTAAGCATTTAGTTTAACAGGTGTAGTAATTCTATCATACTTGCTCATTTCTTGGTTTTACACGCCATTCCACGTATCATAATAATTTTCCCAGTCTCCAAACCACAAAAACATTGAAAGAGACTAAGAGCAAAATTTGGGGAAAATACGTGAGCTTAGGACTTTGTTCTACTTGGAAAAGGGTATAAACTACTCTCTTTTGTTCTTGTATTACTTTCTTTCTTGTATATTAGGATTTGCTACATGTTTGTTTGATAGCTTGATAACCTTGTTAACTTCTTAATTGAGTTAGCAAGTTTATAATCTTGGATCATGGTTATGAGAAAGAGGAACAGTAACAAGTTACATCTGATCATTTTATTATGTAAGAATTTATCTGATAATTTTATTATGTAAGAATTTGTGCAGTAACCTAGCGTCCGGTAGCTAAGGGTATGTGAAGTAATTGGTTATTGAATATATATGAGATGGAATGATATATGTCTATGTGTTTACTGTTGATAATTTTGCTGTTGTTTACGTAATGAGATGGAATGATATATGTCTATGTGTTTACTGTTGATAATTTTACTGTTGTTTACGTAATGAGATGGAATGATATATGTCTATGTGTTTACGCATGAGCTTCAGTGGTTTGTAGCCAGTCAAAAACATTTGTTGCTAGGTCTCTTGTTGAGTCCTAATCCTAATGAAATTCACATTTTATTTTTGTTGTTAGGTCTTTTGTTGAATCCTAATTCTAATGAAATTCGTATTCCTTATTTATCTCGTGTTTTCAATATTATTTAAAGCAAATCATTATTTAAATTAAAGCAAAAAAAAACTCTAACATACCAACGGAGCACTCCGCGAAATAGCTTGGCAAGGGAGGTCATTATTACTATAAACAACTAATTAATCTCAACTTACAGTCTTCAAATCGTGGAATTACAGAACAAGCAAGAACCTCATCAACATGTTGAAGGCAATTCACATTCTTTGTATAAAATAATGCCTTCTTTCTTTGCTTTTCTTTCTTTTCCTCAATAAAAGTTTATTAATTTCTAACTCCATTGCTTTTAAAAAATAGATATTTATCTCTTATTCTTATGAGTCATTCACTATGCTCATAGGATTTAGTTTCGTTAGAAAATTTTTAATTTATAGATATAGAGTTCTTCCTGCCCTTTCATTAATTAGAAATCGCTTTTCTGGATTTTAATTGCTGGAACCTATCTACTAAACTCGAAACAAGGCTTTTTTATAATTTCCTATGTTTTGTTTAGGCAATTTTTTCTTAATTCGATTTATGGGCCCCTTTGTCTTTAATGCTAATCTTTCCTTGGAGGTATGTATTTTTCTTTATTTTCTGCTCTTCTCTTTTCCTTTTTTTTTAAGAAGTTTTTGTGGAAATTGTATTGTATATAAAGATGGAATATGAAATTATCAGATCGACTTGAGAAATCGCAAAGTTGTGTTGGCCAAAGAAACTACGAAAAAAAAAGTTCATAGCAACGCAGCCGGGCGATTCACTCTCCCTGTCGTGGCCAAACTTCCTATTTGTGCACATCCCTGCCCTCAAAGCTTATAAATTATTTTTGTGTTGCATGGGAACTAAATCTGAAGTTCTTGTGGTACCTTATAGTTTTGTTGATGAATCCTTAATTTCGTGAAAACATCTTTCATGAACTTAATTTTTGTATAAAATAGCATAAAGTCTACTTCGAGTTCTATCTTTTTTTTTTTTTGGAAGAGGTAAATCTATTCTACTTCTACACTAACCAATACCACCTTATTTAATTATCTGATGATAAATACAAATTAAAATATCCAATTTGTTGCGTTAATCGTTTATTTACTAAATATTTCGTAATTGTAACATATATATGATGGAGACA
>JAYMSL010000302.1:0-27018 GCA_036897195.1 Plantago coronopus
TTACTAAATTTAGCTATATCACTAATTTGTAAAATGTTTTTCACTAATTTGCAAGATGTTTTTTATGTATCACTAAGTTGCAATAAAGATTTGAAAGTAACACTATTTCATAATTTTCTCTTTTTTTTTTGGAATCATTGTTGTTCACCTTCTCTTTATCTTCTGGTGGTAATTTACCGTGGCTCAACGGACATGGATCTCAAGCCCATTACTCATTCCATGGGGTATAATAATTATTTCAATATTTCATTTCTTAAGCTTCTTTTCCCCTCAATTGCTATTCCCTCAATTTATCCTCCTCAGTCGACAGAATCTGTTATTTTCAGCTGCATAGCCTTCTCCAGGTTCGAGTTTTCCGTTAGAAATTCAATCTTGTTTATATCTTGCTTGATGCGTTTTATGCTTGTCATTTATTTCATTATTATTTTCCATTCTTTCAAAAAGATTGTAATTTAGATTGTATTGCTTTGATTATGGGCATTTTACCTGCTTCTGAATGATGAATTGTGCTGAAATATTGATTTTGTTACAATTGAAAACTGTATTCAGTTAACAATCAGCTCATCTTGAGATAAGGAGAGCTTCCGATTGCATACTGGAAGATTGGGTTTTAGATAACAGTTACTCTGATTGCTTCAGCTGATATATTTCCAGGGAGTAGTTGTTTTGAGTGAAAGTATAAGGAACGGAAGTGGTTGGAGAATGGTGTTTGGTTTACATTCAAGATTTCGAAAGTGTTGCGGTTTTAGTATATGTGCTGAGTTTTCTAAGTTATATGTGCGGAGGAGATACTCTCTGTGGTCAATGAAGAAAGATCCGGAGCTTGAATCTGCTCTGTCTCGAAACCGTAGATGGATAGTGAATAATCAGATCAAAAATATAATTCTCAGATGCCCCGATCAAGTTCTACCTGTTAATTTCCTGCAGAAGAAATTCAGGAGCCTCGATCTTCAAGGCAAGGCACTAAATTGGCTGAAGAAGTACCCATGTTGCTACGAAGTGTACCGCAAGAATGACGAGTACTTCTGTCGGTTGACGAAACGTATGAAAGTCTTAGTTGAGGAGGAAGCGTCGGTGAAAGATGCGCAGGAACCTGTTTTTGTGGAGAGGCTGGCTAAGTTGTTGATGATGAGTATAAATCGAAGGCTAAGCGTGTTGAAAGTAAATGAATTGAAGAGAAGTTTCGGGTTTCCTGATGATTACGTGCTCAGGATTGTACCCAAGTATCCTGATATGTTCCGAGTTGTCAATTACACTGGGAAGCGAAATTCAATGGAGATTCAGCTTACATCTTGGAATCCCGATTTTGCTGTATCAGCACTTGAGAGATTAGCTGAGAAGGAGGCTCGTGCACCATGTTTTTCGTGTTCGTTGCCTCCTATGTGGGCGAAATCATTGGAGAGATTCCAAGAATTCAATTCCACACCGTATATTTCACCTTACGCAGAACTGAGAGGATTCCCAGAGGGATCTACTGAAATGGATAAACGGACGGTAGGTTTAGTGCACGAATTGCTATCTCTGACTTTGTGGAAGAAGGTATCGATTATGAAATTGGGCCATTTGAAGAGAGAATTTTGTTTACCTGAGAAACTGAATGTTTTGTTGCTCAAGCATCCTGGTATATTTTATGTGTCTAACAAATATCAAAATTATACTGTTGTTCTAAGAGAAGGATACGAAGGATCCAAGCTGATCGAGAAGGATCCCCTTGTTGTAGCGAAGGAGAAGTTTGGGGAGTTGATGCAGGACGGACTTCATGAGTATAATAAGAGGCATTATCTAATGAACCTAGAAAAGAAGAGGAAGAAAGGAATGATAGCTTCAAGGCCAGAACGAACGAAAAGGGACATTGATGTAGTCTCCAAACAAGATGATAAATCAGGTAATCAAGGTGGCATATTTGATCCTGAAGAGAGAAAGCGCTTGTATAAAATTCTTTTTGATGACGATGCCAAGTGAAATCAGACAGCTTGTTTTTGTTGCATTGAATGCACTCTGCAGTGCTTGTGGGAATCATTTAACGCGTCACAATTCAGTGATCGAGGTAAGCTGAGAACTACTTCTGGTTGTCTTGTTTGTTCAAAAACTCGAATTCTGTCATCTTGATGCCTTTTATGGCGATGCTTATTGTACTCCAATAAGCTGAATTTCCTTGAGTTATTTGCCATTTCATCTTATTCAAGTATGCTTTGCTTCTCCAAGACAGCAGCATGTAACAAATTTGTACTTCATTTATCAGAGGATCTCAACATGGTTAGTAACTGTTCTGGTTCTTGAAATCAATATAGATTTAGGTCATTTATTGTATAGCAACTCAGACCATTTCATTCTCTTTTTTCTCCTTCTCTTGGTAATCTTTCTTTATGCGTGTATCTATTTGTACTGTGCAGAACTTTGAAAGGCTTCCTACAAACCAGAAGGCTGAGCCACACAGAATGTACTACAGTAGTAGAATTGAGCTTGCACTAAGGTGATTCTACTACACTGGGCAGGCTGTGCAAAAATCATGACTGCTATTGCACTCCAGTTGAAAGAACAGTGCCTGGACTAGTTTGCAACAAATAATGTCGGGTTAGTTTGTTTGCTAAGATTCATTTCTTAGTTCAAATGCTCAGTAGTATGACAACATATTGTAATAGAAGTCTGATAATTGGTTAGACAAGTGCAAGTTAGGAGATTGCGAGTTTGTAACTGAAAACACTTAATTGGATGTTGGTATGGTTAACTGTGTGCCCAGAGGCCCCAGACTAAGGGAATGCACCTACCACTTGGGTTACTACGTTCAGGACAATCATTTTTCTGGAATGTAACATAAGTGTGCAGGATTTTGCACGCAGAAAACGAAATAACATTATGCTACAGAGCAATATCGAGCTCTGTTTTCTGATACAGTCAGATGTCTTCTCTATTTGTTTTCGGATAAAAGACTGATGTCTTCTTCACTTACCCTGAAATTGGATAGTTATAAGGTTCAATAAGAGACAGAAGCTATCAGTCTCACAAGTCGCAGCCAATATGGTGCCGGAAAACTGCGTCAAGTGCAACTCATGTGAAGGCTTTTGTTTCATTATTCACAATAATAGTAAGAAAGCAACCATTACCAAATGCTCAAATCTATTCCAAAGCATATTAAGTACCAAAACCATATAAAAGTTTACAGCAGCTAAATATTACAGCATCTAGGTACAATTCTCTATACCAAAACAACCGAAAAGGGTAGACAATGTTCCATTCTTACTGGCTAAGCCAGCTAAAGCAAAGTTCTCGCGGCAAACGTAAAGCAAGAACCTGAAGTTCAGACCAATCCACACAATTACCAAGCTTCATATTTTACACACAGGATGTGAGTTCTCCCTGTAATAAGAAAACAGTACACAGTTAACACGTTATATAACTAAAGTGCAACTTGGAAAAGGTCAAATGACACGATATATAATTGGGGTGCAACTTGGAAAAGGTCAAATGAGGTGTTCAAACATATTAGAACTGCCATTTGCAATGCAATATTGTCAAAAACACCATTCTAGTTCATTTCATTTCACTAAGATCCTACTGCACATTATTTCGTTGAATTAAATAGACGAGTAGTGTTGCGACTCACCAGCTTAGAAGCACTTTCTGTGAACAATTGAAGGGCCAGATTCATCATACTCACCCTTGGTAATCCACATCTGCACAAGGAGAGAAGATCTTAGTATCTATTGAATAGTATAGATTGCACTATTGCACAAATATAAATGTTTAAAAGGGATCTTAAGAAGATGAACCTGTTGGAAAGTACTGAGAGAAGCCAGGATTGACCCTCCGATCCACACACTGTACTTCCTCTCAGGTGGAGCCACCACCTTAATTTTCATGCTGCTCGGAGCAAGAGCTGTTATTTCCTTACTCATACGATCTGCAATACCAGGAAACATAGTAGATCCACCACTAAGCACAACGTTTCCGTAGAGATCCTTCCTGATATCCACGTCACATTTCATGATGGAGTTGTAGGTTGTTTCGTGTATTCCAGGAGATTCCATTCCTATAAATGATGGTTGGAACAACACTTCTGGACATCGGAACCTTTCCGCACCTATGGTGATGATTTGTCCGTCTGGAAGTTCATAGTTCTTCTCCACTGCGGAGCTGTTCTTAGCGGTTTCGAGTTCCTGCTCATAATCAATCGCGACATATGCAAGTTTTTCCTTCACATCACGAACAATTTCCCGTTCCGCAGTTGTGGTGAACATGTAACCTCTCTCCGTCAGAATCTTCATGAGATAATCGGTGAGATCACGACCAGCAAGGTCCAACCTCAAGATAGCATGCGGAAGTGAATAACCCTCATAGATAGGAACAGTGTGGCTGACACCATCACCAGAGTCGAGTACTATACCTGTTCACAAGACAGATAGGAACAGTTTAGAACTTCCTTTTGAACTGAATTTGAGACATAACTTTCCATATTCTCATAACAAGAAAAACATATTTTGTACTACTTGATATCTATGCATACTAATCCCTAAACGCCTTATTGAAACATCTGAAAAAGAGTACAGATGTTTCTAATCTTTAACCAAGCTAAAGACACATATCAACGATTGAATTTGATCCTTGTATATGATAGTAAAGAGCTCCTGAGAAATTCATAAAATACATACCAGTTGTACGACCACTAGCATACAGCGAAAGGACGGCCTGGATAGCAACATACATGGCTGGTGCATTGAAGGTCTCGAACATGATTTGCGTCATTTTCTCCCTGTTAGCCTTGGGATTCAGAGGTGCCTCGGTGAGCAGAATAGGGTGCTCATCAGGAGAAACACGAAGCTCGTTGTAGAATGTGTGATGCCAAATCTTCTCCATGTCATCCCAGTTGCTGACGATACCGTGCTCAATTGGATATTTCAAGGTGAGGATACCTCTTTTCGATTGGGCCTCGTCTCCAACATAAGCATCCTTCTGCCCCATTCCAACCATGACCCCTGTATGTCGGGGGCGACCAACAATGCTAGGAAAAACTGCTCTTGGAGCATCATCACCAGCAAATCCAGCCTATATGAAGGCCAATACACATTAAGAAACAATTGGAAGAAATTAAGAATAGAATCTTGAGCATAAGGACTAGTAATCAGTAGATCACCTTAACCATTCCAGTACCATTGTCCACAACAAGGGGCTGAATATCCTCTCCGTCGGCCATATTATATTACGCTATAAAGATCAAGGAGCAAAGTGAGATTAAGTCAATCAGAGAGCTTCATCATGGTCCATAAATATAGCAACATAGCAGTTAACAACAACCAAAACCATCTCAGAAATACAAGGAACAGTTAAAAAAACAGTCAAAACGATCACATGACTACATGAGCCTCAATATCCAGACCAAGAATTTTTCTTTCTGGACCATAAACAATACTAAGAACTCAATTATACGGCGACTCAAAAAACATCGCGATCAAATGATTTACGAAGCAAATATCAAAAGACACAAGTTAAGAGTGAAATGCTCGAACCTTTTCCAGTTTTAGCCAAGTAAGACCATACCAATCATCAGAAGCTAATCAAGCATGAATTTTCAATGATCAAACTGGACTTACTATGCAAATACGCACCAGTGAAGAGCAAAAAGCTGGAACCTTTTCTAACTATATAGCCAAGTAAGACCACAGAAATCACCAAAAGCTAATCAATCATGAATTTTCAACGATCAAATTAAACTGTTTCATAAAGCAAATTGACATAACTGAAGAGCAAAAAAACTCGAAGCTTTTTCCAATTGTTTAGCTAAGTAACACCACAGAAAAATCATCAAAAGCTAATCAAGCATGAATTTTCAACGATCAAACTGATTCACAAAGCAACTAGACACAACTGAACCTTATCAAATTGTTTAGCCAAGTAAGACCATAAAAAATCACCAGAAGCTAATCAATCATGAATTTTCAACGATCGATCAATCTGATTTTTTTTTTTAATTTGACACTAGTATCCACTACGTGCGACTAATCCATCAAACTGATTCACAAAGCAAATAGACACAACTGAAGACTTAAAAGAACAAGCGTTTCCCACTTGTTTAACCAAGTAAGACCACATACTCACATAGATCATCAAAGGCTAATCAAGAACGATTTCAGTGATCAAACTGATTCACAAAGCATATAGATAGAGACAAGCTCAGAGCAAAAAAAAGTCGAACCTTTTCTAACTGTTCAGCTAACAAGACCACAGAAATCACCTAAAGCTAATCAATCATAAATTTACAACGATCAGACTTATTCAGAAAGCAAATAGAGACGAGTTTAGAGTAAAAAAAAACTCGCACCGCTTCTAATTGTTTAGCTGCTAGGTGAAACCATATAAATGATCAGAAGCTAATCAAGCATGAATTTTACACGATCAAGAAGATTGTAAAGAGAAAAAAGATTGAAGATCGGAATTGGATAATCATGAAGAAGCTGACCTTTGATCTGAGAGAATTACGAGGTTGTTTGAATCAGCCGCCGCTGGTGGTTGTGGACTGTACTGTAGTGTGTAGTTTTGGCTGGAAAAGCAAAGTTGAGTTGTTTTGTTTTTGCGTGGAAAGAAATGAAAAGGCGAATCTGTTTTTGTTTTATACTAGTTTCCCATGACACGCGGATACCCGCGTGATACCCTTATTATATACTTTGTACACGATTCAATTTAAAATCACATAAATTATTTATTAGTTTATTACTTTATTGTATCAAATAATTATAAAAATTTATTGTACAATATTTCCTATTGAGAATTAAAAATTATAACAAATCCAACTAATTAAAATTCCAACTAATGAAATCTTGAAAAAAAAATGATAACTTTTATAATGTATTTTTAATTGATATATACTCAAGTCTATTATTAGTAAATTAACATTTCCGTTCCTAAAATTTAGTAGTGCAGTAAATCTAAATTTAGTATAAATAGGATAAAGAGTTAAATTTATGTTAGAAGTAACGGTTTGAGGGAGAAAAGAATGTCGTGTGAAGAAGGAAAAATGTAGAATAGTGGAAGAAGTAGTTGGAGTGATTTTAGGATGGGACTCCAAACTACTTCTTAAGTTTTGCTTAGTATAGATATAGATGCGCAGTGCACACTTTATTGATCGAGTTTGAATCTATTATACAGAGATGTACGGAATGTTTGACATTCGGTTAAGGAACTGTGTTAAGTCCCTAACTTAGTGCTACAGTAAAAAAAACAGCATTGGAATTGAGTTAAATCATCCTTTTGTCTTTTCAAAACTCCAGTCACCATTTTTGGGTCAATCAGTCTGGTAGATGGTACACACTTTGGTATAGCAACTCATGATCCAATATAATTTGAACTATTGGAGGACTTACTCTTGCTTTCGATGTGAGTCCGCCTCAACTAGATCCATGAATCTTTTGTTTTTTTGAAATAACAAAATTATAATAACAACGGTAAAACGGTAGTAGTGTGCATATGGATCACACCAACCCCAAACCAAAAAAAAGGCAAAGAACACTTACTGAAAAATACGCCTTTCTAGAACGGGATATCCTGAGTTAATCCCGAAAACAACCGGACCAATTTTAGCGTATAGGTATCAAGAGATCCAAGAATCTAACACATATTCAAACAAAAATGAAAATATAAGTGGGTCCAAAACCACAACTATGGAAAGCAAATTCCAAAACTATAGTACTTATATTTTGAGACCAAAGAAAATTGAAAATAAAAAATAACAAATTATAAGTCTGTGACTGCGATTGTTTTGGGTTCTTTAAATTTTACGCATTAATAATATTGACTCATATCGTCAATTTGTTCCTTATATTTAAAATAAAAATTAAATGTATTTTGCAAGATTTTTAAAGATACACCAACTTTGATTTAGTGAAAGCGTGACCATGAAGCTGGCTGGCCGAATCTTGATTTGCCTTCCCAGTTTCCGCCCTCAACCAATTCTTTTCCCTTCTCTTTTTCCTTTCTTAACTAACGCGTGACGGATTCATGAACTCATAAACGAGTATATTCTAACGAGGTAGTTTCGTGAAGGCGGATTTTTACTAAATATAGGAAAAGGTTGTATAGACATCTAGACATAAGATTATAAATAAACACTCAGATACAGATTTAAGGTATTCTGAAGGTGATTATAAAAACAGTTTTTTTTCCAACGTTATTAGAAATAGTCGCATTCGTCAATAGTTTGACTAAGCCAGGAATGAAGGTATACAAATGTAAGAAGACCACAAATCCTTAGCAAAGCACTTGTGAGGTATGGCACGGGAAAAAGTAACCAAGATATGCCAAGTTGCCAACTAGACACCATTTGTGTAATCTTTAGGTACATAACTAAATAATAATGTACTACATTTTTTAATATCAACTTGCGCTACAATATGCTCCTGTATTATATCAAGTACTTGAACTCGAGTTCAAACTAGACAAGTCTGAACTCGACTCGTTAACATAATGAGTAAATAAATAAGTTCGAGTTCGAGCTCGAAAATATTAAAGCTTTTTCTAAAACAGTAAAACTAATTAGTTTATTACGGAGAGAACTTCTCGAAAGAAAAACAAGGTGCAAGAGAATTGCACACCAAGAATCCGAAGAAATATTACAGACCGATTGGCATTCGGTTAAGGTTTAGAGTTATCAAGATTTCTTAACCTAAGAATAGTAACGGGAGTTTTGAAGAGACGAAAATGAGGGATTAACTCAATGTCAAAGCTGCTTATTACTGTAGCACTGAGTTATGGCTTAACACAACTTCCTAACCGAGTGTCAAACACTCTGGTAAAGTTTAATGAACCTTATATGTTGAAAACATAAATATAACTATAAATAATATAAGTTTATAAAAATAATGAGCCTTAACGAGAGATTATAAAATAGACTATCGGTAAAAAAGTTGAATTGTAAGGTGGTCAGGAGTTTGAGCAACATGAGATGCAGACTTAGATTTTTATTAACTTACTTGAAAGTTTGTGTTTTTAATTATTTGTCGATTCCTAACAGGTTCGACTCCAGCTAAACTCGACTCGTTAATTCAAACAAATATTAAAATAAAAAACTCACCGGTGATATTAAATGGAGAAATGTGAGAAATAGAATATCCACGTGCACGACTCCTTAAACATTGATTTGTGTCCTTCACCCAACCCCTTTCTCGACATTTCCATCAATCATCGTCAAAAGTCAACCCGCTAGCGCGTGTTCTCCACGAACACCAAGTGTTAACCGGTAACCGTGCCAGCCGGTGAAACAGCTGGAGGGTAAGTAGACGTGGCAGTTGAATGGGACCCACTTTCGGACTTTCGATGTCGTCATTTCCTCGGAGGAATGTCTTTTCATGAGTTGCTGTTCCGATTTCAAACTAACTTCCTGCCCTTTGTAGTAAACACAGATTTATCTCATTGTAGATATTCTAATTAACGCGTACCATTACGAGCTTGACTGTTACGAAATGTCAAAATTAATACGTATACGTCTTCAACTTTTGTAAGTATACCATTACATAGGAATCGAAAATTTGGTATTGTATTTGCGACTCATTTCTTTTACTGTTAAAGAGTGGAACGATGGAATAAGTTAAAACCGGTGGACAATTTTAAATGGTAAAATTGTATTGTTTTAAACTTTTAAAGATTGTCAATTTTATGTGTGGAATGATGGAAGTGAGCTAGATCTAATGATTTAGATGTAATAACACATACTATGACATTACCAGTTTTGGCAATGATTTTATCTGCTAAATAGTTTCATTTGAGTGTCCATTACGGGTGAGAGTTGCAAACTATGCTTAATCGAATATGTATCAGTTTATAGTAAAGTTGTGAAATAATATGATCCAAAATTAAATGCTAAAACATTAGAATTAGGTTTATTTAATTATGTTCAGTTTAGATCAGCCCAGTTCAGCACAATTCAGATCATTTCAGTTCAAGTTTACGTAATTATATTTATACTTAAAATAAGTTCAGAACCATTCAGTTCACGTCAATTCAATTTAGTTTAGTTCAGTTTATTTCATATATCATCAGACGGATTGAACATAGTATTATAAGGTTCTGATCTTTTTAATTGATCTTAAGTTAACTGAATGAACTTGAACTGAACTGAATTAAATTTATTTGAAGTATAATTTCAACTAATCAAACACGTATTAATATGATATGAATTGAACAAATCTGAATTTAAGGCGAACTGTAAGTGCGGAATTACTCTTCTACAAGAAAGTGGAATTATGATTTAGTGTTGTTTGGAAAGGAGATAGTTGTTTGATGGAGAAGAGTTTGAAGAAAATGGAGAATTGTTTAGGCACCACACAATATTGTTGGGTAGTTGTGATATTATTAAGTGGTATTAATAGAAGGATAATAAAGTATGGGCAAAGGGTGGAGCAAGTTAGTTATCATGTCAATGTTTCATCTCATCTATGATAAAGGTGTCTTGTTTTTCACATTTAGTGAAACTATATGTATGTATAGTGCTATACAAATGTGTGAATTCATTTCCCTAATTTCTTCTACTTTAATTGGGGGCTGGATTAATTGAGTATAATGCATGTAACGTGTCTACATGATTAGCCGCGTTATACTTTTAAAAACAATTTTTAACCGCGGTCCAGTAAGTAAGGTCATGTTCAGTTCACCTTAATTTTAGTTGTATTCGGTTCAAGAGGTTTGAAATTGAAAAGTTGTATTATACTCTCATCACATTACAAAACACGAACGATTACCGTGACAATTTGAGGTTTGAAACTGAAAAGTTGTATTATACTCCCATCATAATACAAAAAACAAAGAATCATCGTGACAATTCGAAGTTTGAAACTGAAAAGTTGTGTTACGCTTCCATCATATTACGACTTCCATCATATTACAGAAACAAGGGTCCATTTTAAGTTGCACTAATCGTACATTATACTGTTTACTTATGCAATTGTGTTTGAGTTAGTATCTTGAAGACATTTATGATCACGAGTGACGTATTCTCGTTACCGCCTGTTACTTTTATCATGGCAACGGTTTTACATTCACATGTTCCTCAACTTGCGTAAACACCAACATCATAAAATACATGTGTCCACTTCTACCTCTCAACTTGATTGTGAATCTCGTGAATAACACCTAAATCGCAAGTTTACTCATTTCCAGGTGCAAATGCATGGTGTGTCGGAAAGTGGCGGTCACCCCACCTAATTTTTCTAATTTGTATATTTTACTATTAAACTCCGGAAAATTTTCAGATTTTTTCCCACTCAAATATCTGAAAAAAAACATTTTAACTTCAATTTCTAACTCCACCCAGATCATGTTCATACTCGTGTATGTTAATCTAGATTCCATTACTACTTCAAAGTTCACACTTTGTACCCAAGATGTCTAGCACTCTAGCTAGCAGCAACCCATACAATACATTTTTCTTAAAGAACAATCATTAATGGAATAAATGCAGTTCAAGATGAAGAATAAAAGCTCCAACTACAAATCAGGTTGTATGAATGAATAATGCTCCAAAGAATCCTAGAGAGGAGTTGTTAGATTTCCAATACAAAAAATTGGATTCTTCCCAACCACATTTAGGGTCTCTTGCAGTTCAACTAGTTTGTGTGCCGTTAAGATTAATTCAGGTTTGTTTAATTTAAATTTATACTTAGACCCTTATACTTAATATAATTTCAGTTCAGTTTAAAGATTTTCAGACGAAGTGAACAGATGTTCAAACTCTGTTTTCTTCGACTTAAGTTCAGATCCATTCAAATTAGTTCTGATTTAGTTAGTTCAAATTTGTACTTCACTTTAGATCCATTCAGTTCAGTTCATAAATTCTCAGAACAGAGCCCTAGTCTTTATTAAATTCGTCTGAAAATCTCTGAAACGAATAGAATGCACCTAACTGAACTTTTCGAGTATAAATTATAACTGCGCAAACGTGATCTGAACCAATTGATCTGAACTGAATTGAATCGAACAAGAGTAAACGAATCGAACTGAATAGATTAGTTATAAAATGAACTTAACAAAACTTAATTTAAAATATACCAAAATAGATTTATTTATTTTTAAAACAATTTATGATTTTTTTTAAAAATGTATATAAAATAGTAAATTGATAAAAATCGGCAGTTACAAAGCAACCAACTTTCGGAGTCGGTTTCTTACCACTTTATTCATTATTCATCACATCATGACTTGACATGATTAGATTCTTCTTCTTCTCACGAAACCTGCGTGTGTCACTCACGTGATCTGTGCAGCGCGTGAGATTAGCTGATCAATCTCGGCCGTCGATTGAGCCTAAAAAACCAAAACGAGACGCAAAGATCGACGGCTGGGAACGTGACAAGCGTACGACTTCTCTGGTAAATTGACAGCATTTGTCCTTGTTTTCGTTTCGAATTTTAAAGGTGTACTAAAAAATCCACCAAACCGGGGGTAATTTTTAAACAACCTGGATTCCACACACAATTACATTAGGTGCTGTTTGGCTTCGTTTCAATAGTTCCGATCGTATCGTAAAAGTTCGAACCGAGACGTATTTAGGATCGAATATGTTTGGTTATGAGAAGGAAAGGATACGATGACAATCGCGATGTTGTGAAATAGAGGAATACATTCAAATTGATGCTAAATTCTTGAAAAAAAAAGTACTCCCTCCGTCCAGTCAAATGTTTCCCGTTTAGTTTTGTTGACTTTTTTTGGGTCGTAAATTACTCCTAAATTATGTTGGTTAAAAAATGTAGAAAAATTACATTAAAAATGTATAGTTATGGTAATATTTTAATATAATTTTTAAAAAAAAATTGTTCAATAAGAGTTTGGAGTAATTTGCGACCGAAAAACGGGTATCAAAACAAAATGGGAAGCTTATTCGTGGACGGAGGGAGTATTTCTTTTACTACATAGGAATAAGTTGTTTTGTAGCGAATTTACGGATGTTTTTAAAAATGTAATTGATGTGCATTTTGTTTCGAGTTTCGACCAAGGTATCAAATCTTTTTTGTTTATTGAGGAAGGGAAGGATACAACCGCAATCTTGTGAAATAGAAGGATTAACTTAAATTGATGATATTGGTTAGGTCTGGTAATGTTCTGTAATTGTTTTCGAGTATTTCTTATGCTCTATTCTAATTAATGAAAAAATTTGCCATTTAAGAAAAAAAAAAAACTTAAATTGATGCCAAATTTGGGGAAAATTTTGGTTTGTACTATAACATTGGATATCGTTTTTTTTAGTGAGTTCATAGATGTTTTAAATAGTGAATTTGTTTTAATTCAGAGCTGGATCGGTCGAATAATAAGAATATTATTAATTTTTATTTCATATTTGTATTCTCTCGTAAATTTGAATTCTGATTTATATTTTGACCTAATTTAATTGTATTATTTATTATTGACTTAAGTGATATATTTCGAATGTTAAGAAAAAATATGGTAGAAAATTAATAGCTTATGCTATATGGATAGGATTTTGTTTTGAAAAGGTTTTGAATTTACATAATTTTGTTTACAAATAAGGTTTGGAATTGATTTCATAGCTGGATCTATTGCATTGCAAGAACATTATTTATTTTTATGCTATATTAGTATCCTCTAATAATTTTGAATACTGATTTTATATTTTGAGCCAATTTAATGTATTACTTATTATTGAATTACTATATTAAATAAGTGTGAGGAAAAGGGGAAAAAATAAAAAAAACATCAACAATGAATTTGAAGACCTACCCGCTCCGATTTTCGTTTGAAATTTGAATTCAATTATTTTTAACAAAAAAATCCAATTCTTAAAAAGTTAGAATATGTAATTTGGATGGGAAATGTGTTAAGGCTCTATTTGATTCAACTAACATTTTCCGATTTAATATGAATGGAGTTGAACTTAACTGATTTAAAATATACATTTCAACTAAACAAACCTAAATTGAACTGTTATAATCTAAAATAAAATAAACTGAACCTAACTTAACTAATTAAACCTAATATACCTGAATTTAATCGTTCTAATCCAAACTAAACTGAATTCAACTTAACTAACTAAACACAATGCACCTAAATTTAACCCGAAAAGAACATAGACTCGTGTACGCATCAAATTATCTACATAACGATCTATATGTATTGAAGGGATGACAATGAAATTACATTAGTTATTACGTTTCGACCAAACCAAAGACGAGATCATCATTTATAGAGTTCATGCATGTATGTATATATATATATATAACATGTATGCGATAAAAAACGCGCCAACGTAACTTAAAATTAACGCACGTATCTGTATTTCACGTAAACGATAAGACAAAATGCGCTAAAGTCTTCTTAAATAAACGCGGCAAACACGTTGGAACAAACTAAAATAACGAATCAACCCTCAGACCAAGTCAAAATACAAAGCCACCGTTTCACATTCCACGTGCCAATACAACAATAAACAATTCAAAACGCGACAAACCTATATACACGACAAACACGCATCCCAAGACCCTAATACAACAATTATTCTCAAGCCCATCTCAACTACCAGCATAAATTAAACAAACCGCCAAACTCCACTAGCGAAAGTCATTTTAAATAAACGCGGTAAACACGTAGAAAAAACTACGTTAATAAATCTACCCTCCGACCAAACAAAATATAAAATCATCGTTTCACATTCCACGTGTCAATACAACACATAATTAATTCAAAACGCGCCAAATTTCACTAATTGCAACAAACACGCATCCCAAAAACCCGAACACCTGCAGAACAGTTACTCTATTCTCTAAACCTATCTCAAATATCCTTGTAAACGCGCCAATATATCCACCCTCTTCCATAACGACAATAATAAATCCCACGTGTAAATAGAACACATATACAATCCAATACACACCAAATAATATTTAAATGAACACAACGAACAACCATCCCAAAACGTAAACACGAAACATTTATTATCCATGCTCGTCTTAAATACCCGCGTAAACGCGCCAAAATAACCACCATCCTCTATTACATAAGACTCAATTTTATTTTTTTTGAAACGACAAAAGTTTTATTATGGTATAAATATAAATATGTACATGTATGGATTAAGGATCAACTGCCTCATCGATAAGGTATATTACCAGATAAATCTTTGAACTGAATTGACTGACTCAATTTTATCGAGTTGAAAAGCTCTGAAGTCTGAACTAAACTAATTCAGATGAATTGAACCGAACTGAAATATCGAAGTTGCTAAAAATTAACAACCAAACACGGCCTCCTCCGACTCCAAACTCCCTCTCATAAATTGCCAACCATCTCATTCCAACACCCCAAACTCCAAAACAAACAAACCCCTTTCTCTCTCTAAAATCCAAAAGACTCACCTTTTCCCCTTTTACCCTTTTCTCTCAAATGCAGCAGAATCCACCTTTCCATCGTTAAAACCCAAAACCACCACCATCAACCACCACAAACCACCACCATGTCAGGCTTCTCCGGAGACTTCTTCGGCAGATCCGCCAACATGAGCAACGCCAACACCAACAATCCCTTCATCTTCACCGCAAACAACCTCATAAACACTCAACAACAGCCTCAGCAGCCGCAATTTGGCTCACTTCCTTTCCGTTCGCCTCTCTCCGGTCTGCTACCGGACACGTCGAGCCAGATCCGACGGCCTGATATGATCGGGAAACGGTCGCTATCTGATTTCCACCAGAGCACGCAGAATTTGGCTTTCTATCTAAGAAACGTCAAGCAGAGGGGCAATTCGAATTACCAGCAGCATCCGTCCCCGATTTCTACTCTTTCTCCGGTTGATTTCTCGCCGGTTCCGTCCAATTCGTCGAGCTCTCTCAGCTCCGGCTACTCTATGCCGATTCCTTACCAAAATCAGCAGAATCGCTTCTCGAATATGCCGAGAAACGTGGTGAATAACGTTAATAATGTGTTCTCGTTGCCTAATTCACCTAACTGGAGCAATTCCGGTTCAGGTTCTGTACTACAGGGCCAAGGTGTCGTGTTACCGGGTCAAGGTCTGGTCTCGCCGGGTCAGGGTATGGTGTTACAGGGTCGTGTGCAGCAGGTTCAGGAGAATCAGCTGGAGAAGACGATGATGGATAACCATCTCCTCGAGCTGGAGAAGCAGCTTTTGGGAGACGAAGATGAAGAGGAAAATGGGGGAAATGCTTCGGTTGTTACGAATACCAACAGTGAATGGTCGGAGACGATCCAGGGCTTGATGAATTGTCCGACCGGTAACAACAACAACAATAACAACAATCCGATTACTCCGTCTCCGACATCTTCGTCTTCATCGTGTTCTTCAACGTCAGCTACTCCTCCAGTCTGTTTAAAGCAGTCGATGATCGATGCCGCTACTGCTGTTTGCGATGGGAAGCCAGAGGTTGCGCTAGAAATTATCACGCGCCTGCAGCAGTTTGCGAATTCGAGCGGAACTTCGGAACAGAGGCTCGCGTGCTACATGGTATCAGCTTTGAAGTCGCGCGTGAGCACCACGGAGAAGTCGAACTCGCTAGCCGAGCTTCACGCGAAGGAGCACGGTGTTTCCACACAAATGTTGTATGAGGTTTCGCCGTGCTTCAAGCTTGGGTTCATGGCGGCTAATTTAGCAATACTGGAAGCTTCTTCGGAGAACGGGTTTCGGAAAATTCACGTAGTGGATTTCGACATCGGGCAGGGCGGGCAGTATATGCATTTGCTCCACGCGCTGGCTTCTTCGAACAAGGGGTTCGAAACGAAGACTTCATTGAGAATTACGAGCTTTTCGGGTTTCGGGGATGAGAAGATGAGGGGAATTGGAGAGGGATTGAAGACCCTTGCTCAAAAAGTTGGAGTCCGGTTCAGTTTCGATGTGAAGAATTTGAACATCAGCGAATTGAGCCGGGAGAAATTGCAGGTGGCAGATGATGAAGCAGTGGTGGTGAACTTCGCGTTCAAGCTGTATAAGCTCCCCGATGAGAGCGTGACGACGGAGAATCTCCGCGACGAGGTTTTGCGGCGCGTGAAGGGGCTGTCACCGCTGGTCATGACTGTTGTGGAGCAGGAAATGAACTGCAACACTGCTGGACTAACTACGCGCGTGAGGGACGCGTGGGATCACTACGGGGCGTTGTTCGACTCGTTGGACAAGACGATCGCTAGAGACAACGCTGACAGGGTCAAGATTGAGGAAGGACTCGGTCGGAAGCTGGCGAACTCGGTCGCTTGCGAAGGAAGAGAGCGCGTGGAGAGGTGCGAAGTGTTCGGCAAGTGGCGGGCCAGGATGAGTATGGCCGGGTTTCAGCCGCGTGTGATGAGTCAACTCGTGAGTGACTCGCTGAAGGTGAAGCTTAACTCGGGGACACGTGGCAACCCGGGTTTCAGTGTGGAGGAAAAGTCTGGTGGGATTTGCTTCGGGTGGTTAGGACGGACAATTACCGTCGCCTCGGCCTGGCGTTGATTAATTAACTGTGGGTCCGACTCGACTCGACTCGATTAATTAGTTATCGATTCGATTAATTAGTGATCGGGTTGTATAAAAAGGGTTATATTAGTGGTGTTATTATCAGTTTGTTGAATGGTAATTTGCATAATTGTAGAAGAAGTGGTGTTTTTAACGTTTTTGTATGGACGAATGTTGACCCACCAAAATAGAACAATTTATAAACGGCGTTGTCTGTTTGATTCCTTAAAAAGTTGCTTCTATAATATTCTGTTTTTGAATTTAGTAGTGGCTGGCTTCTGTTAGGTGTTTGCTTGCATTGGCTGTTATATTGTTGCTTACATCTTACATGAATTAGTGGCAAAGTTACAAGTTAGAATCGATTTATAATCGAGATAAATACTCGTTCAGACGCAACTTATTAGTACTGGTTCTTTCTAAATAGATGAATTACTTGCATATTTTGTAAGTTACGAAGTTAGAATCTAGTTATAACGGAAACAAATAATGTTCGGGTATGACTTGTATTATACTTGTTCTGTCTATGTAGATGACTTAGTTGCATACTTTTGAAGTTAGAGTTTGAATCTAGTTATAATGGTGACAAATATCCGTTCATACACAAGTTGTATGATACTTGTTCTGCCTTAATAGATGAATTTGCATAAATCGAAAGTTAATAGATGGAATCTAGCTACAACCGAGACAAATACTCGTTCAGTCACGACTCGTATGATACTTGTTTTGCGCAAATAGATGAGTTAGTTGCATACTTTGGAAGTTAGAAGTTAGAATTTAGTTACAACAGAGATAAATACTCGTTTAGACACAACTCGTATAATACTTGTTCTGCGCAAATAGATGAGTTAGTTGCACATACTTTGGAAGTTAGAAGTTAGAATCTAGTTAGAAGTGAGACAAATACTCGTTTAGACACAACTCGCATAATACTTATTCTGTCAAAATAGATGAATTAGTTACACAATTTGGAAGTTAGAAGTTAGATACTAGGTACAACCGAGATGAATGTATACTCGTTCAGACATGATTTACTGCCTAAATAGATGAACCAGTTGCATACTCTGGAAGTTGGAACTCATAATCTAGTTACCACGGAGGGAAATACTCATTCTAACACGACTCATATAATCGCTTAAATAGATGAATTAGCTACATACTATTAAAATTAGAAGCAAGAAACTAGTTACAACCGAGACAAATATTCGTTCAGACACAACTCATATAATACCTGTTTCGTCTAAAGAGACGCGGCTTGTATAATACTTGTTCCGCCTAAATGGTAAATGTTTGAGCGACAAGCACGTGGTGTTTTAGAGTTTATTTCGTCTGGACAACCATCGACAGATTAATTGTGTCTCGACACGGATCTTTTGTTCTACGTCAATTAATATGTTTGAGCACATGTTGTTTCGCTATTTATTTCAAACGACAATAGATGTTGATCAATCAACATGATTCTTTCGTATAACGCTTCTTATCTTTTACACTAAATAATAATGTTGACTGCTACACGTTTGTTATATGGTTCATTATGGAGATGACAATAGATGAATGATATTATGATAGTTCAACTTCATTAGGATGGCAATAGATGAATGATAGTTCAAGTGTTGGAGATTGAAAATGAGAATTGAATTATAAACCATCTCTTTAGATACAATGCATATAACATAGTGTTAGTTAGGAAGCAATCAACTTACTCAAAATGATATAATGAATTTAATTATAGTTCATTATTTAAATATGAATTAGTGATATTTAAATATGTTACTAATTTATGATTAGAGTTGAATTAAACAAAGGGATATACTTGAATGAGTAAGTGGATTAATAGTAGTTGAAAACAATAAAATAGGGAAATATACATTTTTAATGATAGATGTACTTATTTGTAATGATTCACAAATTCAAATTTGCAATTTTGAATGCTTAATTATTATTGTTATATTCCATAAGGTGTGATTATAAATGGGACCTACTTATATTAAAAGGGATACTTTCAAGTACAACTTAATGTGGATTATATTACACCTACACATGGGCCTCTTCAAGGCCATACCCTTACAACTACCTTTACAAAACATTTGTAATCAATATCCCATATACTTTTAAATAGTAATAATAATACGTAAAAAAATTGAAAGACACATAATGTAGGTAAGTAATTTAACCATTGACTGGTCGAGACCTAAATCTTTTTACCGACGTAGTTATTATGAAATAGTTACGAATGTCTTTTTAGTGTAATATCGTCTTCTATGAACATAATACTATATCAATTTACCAACACAAATACAGGTGAGGAACGGTACTCTTTTTTAACTTAAAAACATATGAACATATTCTTAAAAAAGTCTATGATGCTTTTAATTAAAATACTTGTGGTTCTAATAATTTGTAATATGTTGTTTATAAAGTAGAAAAAAGAAAACATCTTAAATCACTTATGTTTTGAATCATAAACTGATGTTAATCAAATCTTATATTCTTCCGTTCCTAAAATATATCTAGATACTTCTTCATTTAGTAAGGTTCTATTTAATTCGTCTAAAAATCTCTGAATTAAAGTGAACTGAACTAAGTGGATTATGAACTGAACTGAACTAAGTGGATTATGAACTGAACTGAACGTATTTCAAGTATACGGAAACTTGAATTGAACTGAACTCAACTTATTTCAAGTTTAAATTTAAACTACGCAAACTTAAACCGAACCGAACCGAACCGAACTGAACTGAACTTCATCTTATCTGAATTTAATGAGCCTGAACTGAACTCAACGAACTCGAATTTAAAGTGAACCCAATTCCTCAAAATTGAAAGGAGTTAACAAGTACAGTACTTAAAGAGTTGGGTGATGGTTTGAGGTAGTTTATAGTTAGGTGAAGATAAAGTACGTGTATGATTGTCATTTGTATGGGGGTTACTAAAGTAATTCAATTAATATATATTTTCTAGTCACTTATTTCAAGTTCCAATCCCATTCTCCTCATTTGTTTATAGAATGATGAAAAATTAAAAGAATAGATGTGTTGCATGTTCACGTGCGTGTGGAGGATAATTTCAATACTCTCTCACTAATCTTTATATGTAATTAGAGACAATAATTAATCTAATCTACCTTCATTTGTAAGGTATGTGACATTAGAAGATCCTAGAACTTGAAGAACTCTTGTGAATAGTTAGATTGTTGTGTAATATACTAATATGTGACTAACCCGCAACCGTTATCCTTTAAAGTACTAGCTCATGTATATATTCAGAGTTATAAGTCATAAATCATATAATTGTCAGCTTGGTCAAAGTACACTTTGTAGAGATATATCGAAGATATTCTCACTTTCTCATAGGAGGTCGTTCAAGTGAAATTTTTATACGGGTTATTTGTAGAGATTTGAACTCAGAACTGAATGTATCATATATTTCCATGTTCTCGTGGTCGATTTCGACCATTTTAACGAGGTTATTGAAGCGGAACTTTAATATAAGCAGAGCTGTTATCAGTAGGATTTAAATTCAGATTTGAATGTGTCAAATATTTCCATGTTCTTATGGCCGGTTTCGTCCACTTTGAAGAGGTTATTCACGTAGAATTTGAATATAAGCAGAGACGTCATTTTTAAAATTTAAATTCAAATTTGAATATTCGTCAAAACCCGTATTTTTATCCGGTGTACAAGTTCCAAATATAAAATTATATCACTAAGCAGAATCAGTTGTGATTGCCAATATTATATGATCACCTTTTTATCACCTAACATATCACCAAACAAGACTGTCCAAAGACACTCATGTCAAGTAGCACAAGTTACCTTACATTATTCATTCCCATCTGCTGTTCAATTAGTTTGGTGCAAACTACATAAAAATAACCACACTTTGACTTCATGGCTGCTATTAAACAACTCCAAACTAGATTAATCTCATCTTCAGTTTATATCAGTTCAATTAGTTTGGATCAGTTCAGTTAAGTTTAGTTGTGCGTATTACAAATTTTCATTCTTTTCAAATCAGTTTAGTTCGAAGACTTTCTGATGAATTGAACAGTGCCTAATTAACTTGATCAATTTGCTGAAGAAACTGCAGATGATCATTTCAGTTTGTCTCAACAATCATAGCAAAAGTAAATAGTAAAAAGGTGTGGAAGCAATTACTGTGAACAAGATTGAGAAAGATTAAGAAAAAGGTGAATTTTTCAGGACATGAATGAAAGTAACCATAATGATGGTTAGTTGTGGAAATTAATGTTTGGAAGAGTTTTAATGGGGTTGCATATTAATTGTCATTAAAGGATAGACTCAATGATATGCCCTAATGTGTGCTGTTGGGATTTTTGTGCATGTAAAGAGTGGGTAATGTATGTGGCATTGCCTCAAGCCACAAGTTCGGATAAAGTGCACGTATACGAGAAATATTTACCTAGACGGGATTTAGTACGATTAATTTTATAGATTATGTGATTAGAAGTTACATAACATCGGAGAAATGTGGGTTACACACAGTCATGTTTGGTGTAGAAGATTTTTGGGTGTAAGGGGTTTGAAAAATCCGTAGACTCGATTTTCCATTAGAGTAATAACTTTCCAATTCTTGTTAATTTTAAATATTTAGCCCTTCATAATTATCGAAATTGAGTTATTTAGCTGAGTTGAATTGACCAATCTATCCATCTTTTATGTAAAAAGATAAATGGGCTCTCACAAAACCTTTTTATATACTCCGTATTATGTTAGTACTAGTATTATGTTTCCTTAGTTTTCCTCATATGAGGAAAATCTACAAAAAATTAGCTTGGATCTTCTTTCGACTAGGGGACTTAGTTCTCGCTTGCAAACAAGGTATCTTCAATTAGTTCCCGCTACCAAAAAACATTACTCATGATAAGTATGTATCTCAATTTCAAAAGTGAAACTTGAATCCATACACGAATGGTCGAATTAGGGTATCTTTCAAATCATCAAACTAATTCTGAATTCTCTTTCGAATAGGCCCTTGGTTCCCGCTTGCAAAGAAGGGTATCTTCATTCTTCAATTAGATAAAGATACCTGGTGGCAAAACAACATTACTCGCGATAAGTACGTATCTCATTTTCGAAAGTGAAACTTGACTTCATTCACGATCACTCGAAGTATCGTGCAATCGACAACCGGACAGAATTTCATGTTTGCCCCCACGAAAGTAAGTAAGCCCAAGTCCAGTTACGATCCTCTGGGCTTTAACTGGAACCGAGTCCAATCAACTGAATAAAAAAGCCCAGTTTCTTAATTAAGCTAGAAATTTGACCGTTACAACTTTCTTGGCTCGATTATAAAAAGAACAAATTCCCAAATTACAGAGCCATTTCCTTTTCATTCACATAGCCGTTGAAATTCACAAAAACTGACCAGAAAATTGTTCTGATATCTGAATTTTACTGAGGAATCGAGCAAGAAGAGTTCACGAAACTGTACAGAGTTTGCGAAGGAAGGATCAAGAAGTTTCGTGTGAGTTTTCACTCGTTAGCCCTAATTTTTCGCTGTAAATTTGTCGAAATTGACATAGTTGAAGATTTCTGTGTATGTGAACTTGTTTACTTATGATTTTTTTGAGTTTGACCTTGCACTGTGATGTGATTTGTATGTCGTTTGCTCTGTAAGACTGATTCGTTGTGTGGTGCTGGGATTTAATTTCTTAGGTTATTCGGGGAGTTTTCGGTGGAGAGTACATTTGAGAATCTGTTTGTGTATTGTTTAATTACTAATGGGATTCTGAAAGATACCAATTTTTCAAGTAATTTCGTAGTTAGAATGTAGTGCACTAGGGTTTTGGTTTTAGGTGTAAAGCTGTTTGATGAATTTATCTCTGGAGTGGATTATTTTGTAGGTTATAAATGGAGTTATGATTGATTTAGTATCTTGTCTTTAGAAGTGAGAACTGCTGATGGAATCCCATTTACAAGAACGGTCTTAGTTCACGCAAATAGGTAGTGCAGTTACCTTATAAACTGATCATGTAAGTCGCGCATTCTCTGGACTAAGGACCGTCTTAGCTCGAGTAAAGTAGGCAGTGTTTTTCTCTCAGTAATGGCAACTGCTTGACCTATATTGTGATGTTTCTTTATTGACAAAAACCGTGTTAGCTCGTGTAAAATAGCAGTGCTATGTTCTCATTAATAACAACTGTTTGGCCTGTTTTGTGATGTTAATCCTTGTAACAGAATCTATAGTGAAAACGTATTTTGGTCAGGGCCTTTTAAAGATTAAGTAAATTACTTGAACTCTTGATGTAGCTGAATTTCCGTTTTGAATTTTGAAGTATCTTGTTCTCTATTGTTTCAGAAGTACTGTATTATCTCAACCAAGAACACATGGCAACTTCAGCGAACCGCTTCATCCAGGACCAGAACTTGAGCAGCCTTTACAATGGTAAGATTAACGACCCTACGATCTGCAAAATTACTTGTCATTTAATATCACCATGGAAGTTGATTTGTATGAATTTGTTTGTCATGCAGGTGTGACTCCTCTGGGAAAGACTAATGTAGCTAAACCGGTTAAGAAAGGAGGTGGACTTGGAGGTAGGAAGGCTCTAAATGACATATCAAACGCAAGAAACACTACTAACATTCCCCAGACGAAGAAACAGAACCCCACAAATAGCATCATTATTGAGAAAGACTCGAGTGCTGGCAGAGGATTCTCTAAGTCAAAGGTACCTGAGAAAGGAAAAGTTGGTGGCCGGAAGGCACTTGGTGACCTTACGAACTCAGTCAAACCAGCTTCACAGCGAACTGTAAAGACAGCCCGGAAGTTGGGAGTTGTTTCTGAAAATGTTCCTGGCTGTATTGCGGATGAGGGATTTCTGCACAATCATAATGAATGTATCAAATCTCAAAATAAGGCTCCTGATGTTGACTATTTCTTGAAGTCTACTGGACTAAATACGAGTAAGCAACACTGATCTATCTTGTATGGCATTTTGTCGATATCTTTGTACTTCTGCATTGCATTTTGAGTTTAGCTAACACGTTTTTGCTAACAGGTATTCCAGCCTCAAGGGGATTTCTGTCTCCATCAAAGAAGGTAGTTTTCATACATTCCTATTTCCATTCTGTGATTATCAAATGTCTTTATATTCGAGGAGCATTGTTGTTAATGTGTCATTGAATCTTTTATATATCAGTATGAAGGTTACTCAAGGCATCTGGAAATGGAGGAGCTGCCAGAGCTGTCCATTGATGAAGTTGATTGGTGCAACAAATCCGAGCTTCTTGGGTACTTCTCACCTGCTTGCCGATCTCCCCAATCTCCAAAACTATCACGTACAAGCTGGGGAGAGGATCATGTTTGTGATCTGATGGTGATTGCGAGTCCTTAAATGCTGTTGAATCACTGAAGCACCTACTACTAGTGTATGTTTTGGTATTCTGACTTTAGTGCATAGATTATCCGATGATAATCTCTCTTGTGGTAGTACTGTAATATAAGGCAAAAACTAGTCGTTGTAGGTTAATGTTTGTCGTCTGATTGGCTGCTGAATGATTCCGGGATGCTATCCCCCATGTTTTGTATTCAGATAGCACATGTTCATATGTTATCTGCTAAACTTTGTTGCAGTCAGTGAATAAAGATTCGTTTTCGACATCACCTGAGTTTAACTAAGCTGATGAGTGTTGGAATTGCACCTTTCAGTTCCTGAACTTTGTTTCTCCTTTCATTTGTCAAGTGGAATAGCATATTGGCTCTGCATTGTTGTATACTTGTATGAGTATTTTGACAGAAAGAACAATTTCCCCTAATTATCCCCAATTTTTTCTTAAATTTCAATTCAACCCCTAATATTCTTTGGATTAACAGAATGACCTAATTTAATTTTTTTTTCTTCAGAATAACCTAATTCAAAATTTGAAGCACACAAATTTAGATATTCAATTACTATCTAGAACATTTGCCCTAGCAGATGTCATTTCTATCAAAACATTATGTAAGTTTTGGAAGAAATTTAATTACGATGTATATTCGAGAAATTATACTCTTGACAAGTTAAATTTACTATCGAGAAGTTAAATTAAATCTATCAAAAGTAAGCCAATGAACGTATTTAAATTATGATCCACACGATACCTAATCTTTCAATATGAGGAAAACACATACATATTTCGGAGGAGAACTAATGATGTTAACCGAGTTGAGTCAAATCTAAGTATCATCGAGCTCGAATAACATCAGTGTTTTATAGGTGATAGTAAATGAGATAAATCTAAGTATCGTCGAGCTCGAATAACATCGTAGCTGTATATTTGATAGTAAATGGGAAAAAAGGAACAAAATTAAGGCTCCACTAGAACAGGTCGAAGTTTCATTTCAGAAAATGTGAGGGTTAAAATGGTAATTTCGTTATATGCAATTTAACGACTAAACCTCATCTTCTGCAGTTCATACAACACCACCACCAAAATGGGCGCCCTGAGACTGCCCTCCCTCACCTCCCTCTCCTCCGCCGCCGCCGCCTTTCCTCGCCGGCAACTTCACCGCCAGCACCGCCTTCCTATCCGTCGAGCTAATTTCTCCGTCAGAAGCAGCAGCACTGCCGTACCCGACGTCGGAAGCAGCTCACCGAAGCCTCAAACTCACCTGGAGAAAGAGCGAGTGATTACTCCTCGATCGAAGGACTTCAATGCTTGGTACTTAGATATCATTGCCAATGCTGAGCTCGCTGATTACGGCCCTGTGCGTGGCACAATGGTCATTCGTCCGTACGGCTATGCTATTTGGGAAGCAATTCAGGTGAATTGAGAGTAGCTAGTTAGTTCTATGTGTGTTATTGAACTGTATTCGAGATTCGCAATTCGTTAATTGATTGAATTGTATTGGTGATGTTTGATTTTGGTTTTGCAGGATTACTTGAATGTGAAGTTCAAGGAGACTGGCCATAGTAACATGTATTTCCCTCAGGTGAGACAATTGTTCATTTATGGATTGCTCAAATTCAGATTCATATGATATCGCGGTTTTGTTGTTGGTCTGTTGGGAATAAGGTAGTGTGTCGAAGAATTGAATCGCGGAAGTTGTTATATTGATGAAGAGTTTGCCTTGTGATTAGTGCTCATTTTGGCTGTGATTTAGTGAATTTAGTTGGAGTTTTCTTGCAATTCAATGCAGGTTGAGTTAAATAAGTTGTGGAGATGCAACATTTTGTAGTTCTCAAATGTTAGTAAAGTGTTGCAAACTCATCGTATGAGAAATCATATGAAATGAACTTATTACGCATCATTCCTGCTCCGGTAGCAAATTTCTTGAGTTTTTGTTTTGATATCAAGAGATGATTTAGAATTATTCATTTTGGACTTAGTTGATGACTTCTATGTGATTGTTTGTGCAGTTTATACCATATTCATTCATTGAGAAAGAAGCTAGCCACGTTGAAGGTTTTAGTCCAGAATTAGCGGTTGTGACAATTGGAGGAGGAAAAGAGCTTGAAGAAAAGCTTGTGGTACACAAATCTTTTATGCTCTTTATGTCCTTGATTTATTTATGATTTTTGTATCTCTATAAAGTTAGTATGTGCGGATTAAATCTCAATAATACAACCTGAGTGTACCTTTTGATGT
>JAYMSL010000303.1:0-26970 GCA_036897195.1 Plantago coronopus
ATTAGTAACAGGATCACGCTCCTTGTGAAATTCCATTTCACCCTTGGTTAAGAAATACTTACTAACAATCTGCCTAATAGGGATCGAGAAACGGCCCTGTCCCTTATCACAGTCCGATTTAAACAGTCTCTTTTGAATGACAAGCTTCCCTTCTGACAGCTGATTTCCATTAGCCATTTTCTCCATGGCATTCTTGTACTCTTCCTTCAGCCTAGGCGGTGGTAGAGGCCCACGATCAGAACGGTTTCTCTTATTCAGAGCAGATGCTTCAACAGGCAAATCTTTAGTCAATTCTTTCTTCCCACCATAGTTCCAATGATCAGAACTACGACCTGGACTACATCTCTTTCTGTTAACCAAAAGTGGTTTCACATCATCATTCCTTGAATTTCGACCTGAACTACATCTCTTTATGTTACTCAAAAGTGGTTTCACATCATCATTCCTTGAAATTCGACCTGAACTACGTCTCTTTCTGTTACCCAAAAGTGGTTTCACATCATCATCCCTCGAAATTCTCTCCATTCGTGCTTCATCAGGCAAAATTTCCAGAATTTTTTTCTTGCCGCGAGACTTTCCATGCTCATAACGATGTTTCCTTCTCATATCTTCAATTGGTTCCGCATCCTCATACTCCAATTCTACAACACAATGATTTTCAACCACTTCTTTCTTCACAACAGAACTTCCAGGACCACTACCGCGCATCTTTTTCGTGCCCCAACTGAATTTCCCATCCTCCAAAGTTGCTCGATACGTTCTCTTTTCACAGTAGAGGTTCCACAACCGGAAACAATTCTCTCTTTCTTGTCTAGAGTCGGTTTCGCGTCCTTCAAAGCCACATCAGCCAGAAGGTTGATGTTTTCGAAGTTTACCACAGTTACATTATGAATATCCATTCTCAATACATAAAATAAACAACCATGAAGGAGTAATAGTTCTATTCTACTTCTTTCTATAAAGCAGAGCACAAAACAGAGGATAATTTTTTCTGGAAATGGAACTCGAGTTTAATGGTAGGTTTAGTAGAGTAACCAATTTATAACAATCTCTATGTCGAAGGTTTATGGATAATAGAGTTAGTTTTGTTAGTTACTCTCCCAATAAATTAAGACTCTTTGATTATCGTTATTTTCTTTGATATATATCATAGCATAGGAGTCCTATCAAGTAATGAGTTATTATGGACCTACCTGGATATACATGTGTTATGAAAAGAGTTTACAGTTTAAGAAGTCTCAGAAGTTTAAACATCCTAGCAGAATCCCAACTCTCGAAGCCCTTAGGGAGAACTTTATGTAATGGTGTGCACTTACTTACCGCTTGAGTTTTGAAAAGATTCAGGTGATTCACATCCGCGCGAAGCAAACAATCTGGCGCAACTTCTGTGTCATAATTTCAAGATGCCAACGAATTTGGCTGCTTTCTAAAGAGAAAGAGTAGTTGGTTAGGAGATGAGAAGGGGATCTGGATAGAGGGCTTTTCAAATCAATAGATTTTACCTCGGTTGGGTAATTCATTAATTCTTTGCCTTATCACTTTAACTGTCACTTATATTCCTAATTTTGGTACCAATACCTCACTCGAAAACTGACAAATTAATGAATTAAATCACTTATTCACTTGAAATCTAGAACATAATCACCACAAATATTAAAATTGATATAAGCATAATACAATTAATCAAAACAAATTCCCAATAATGCGCACAAATTACAACTTGAGTGGCAAAAAATATTTTAGCTTGAAATTATAATAATGTTGAATTTCACTATTTCGAAAAAGAAAAGAACTTATGCGTAGTACTAAATTTATAATCCAATAAATATTTTAATTCTATTTTATACAATAAGATTTCGGCTCGAATGGTAATGAAGAACGCACGCGGGAACCGCGTGTCAAAGGATACTAGTCAAATTCTAAGCTGGCATGCTTCTGTTGGATTCAATACAATGCAGTCATACTCCGCTAACTCGTCACTCAAACCTTGTCTTTTCTCTTCTTAGAAAATTATTCAGCAGCCTCTCCCTTTTTCCCAGGAGAAGAAGTGAGAAAACCATTCATCACACAGCTCCCAAACTCAACCCAAGATGACAATCTCCACATCTGAATCATCCGACAGGTTAGCACGCATTACTGTTATTTTCCTCGTTTCGATTTCGTTTTGTGATCGGATCAGAGTTTTTGTTGTTTATGATGTACTCTTCCGGAGAAATGAGAATGATCCTTCATGTTTTGTCGTTGATTGATTGATCGCTTCGTGATGTTGATTGATCGCTTCGTGATGGATCGTGAAATTTGGGGCCTAGCTAGTGATATTTGTAATTCAAGCAATCAGCCTGATCAACACTGTGACAAATGCAGGTTTAGAAAAGTTATTGTAATGTGAGCTGTAGCTTTATTTAATTAACGCTGGTAGCTGGTACTATGATGAGCTAGTGAGTGAGTGAGTGATCGGTGAAGTAGGTTACTTATTGTGTTTGTTGCAATTTGAATTGCTTAATGTAAACATGCAATATTTGTCAAATCAATCCTGAGCTGAGGAGAAGTCTATAGAAGGTTAGCTTTAGGAGTTTGCAAGTGCCAAAAGCATAAGTATGTGTATTAACCATCAAACACCATAAGCTTGCTGGATCATGTGTGATGTGTCTCACAAAATGGATATATGGGAGCTGAATGATAGTCGTAGGTGGATTATTTTTTGTCTATATTGCTTAGTGAAGTCTGAGTCCGAATGCCGAAAAGCATTGTTAGAGCAAGTGAGAAAAGTTAATGTTGATGAAGGATCTGTATTTGATATGTGATGTGGTAATTGTTTGTAGCAATACAATAAATATGCTTCTTTTTGAGGAAGATGAAAGGAACTTAATGTCGTATTGTTTATTCGTCAGTAATTGTTCTCTTCGTCAACTTGCACCAATTGAAGCAGTACTTTTCGACGTTGATGGCACATTATGTGATACCGACCCCATTCATTTAATTGCTTTCCGTGAAATGCTGCTAGAGGTATGAAATCTTCACTTATAGTACTATTTAACAGTTGAGATCAGGTAGACGGTAGTCAAAGAGCATGTAACTTATTTACATACCGGTGTAATCCCAGAACATTATCACCAAACACATAAAAAAAAGTTGTTTTATTAATGATCATGTCAACAGATTGGCTTTAACGGTGGTGTTCCAGTTGATGAGGAGTTTTTCATTGCAAATATCGCTGGGAGGCACAACGAGGAGATCGCTTCTATCCTTTTCCCAGATGATCACGAGAAAGGTGTAAAGTTTCTTGTTGACAAAGAGGCAATGTTTAGAAGGTGTCCCACCCGGCAACTTTTATCTCTAACTATAAATGAATTCAACCATTTATTGACTCTCCTCATGTATCCTTTCATTTTGATTGCAGGATTGCTAAAGAGAAATTGAAACCAGTAAATGGATTGTACAAGGTAAAGAAATGGGTAGAGGATCGCGGATTGAAACGAGCTGCTGTTACTAACGCCCCTAAAGAAAATGCCGAACTGATGATCTCAATGCTTGGATTAACAGACTTTTTCCAAGCAGTTATCCTAGGAAGTGACTGTGAACATGCAAAACCATTTCCAGACCCCTACTTAAAGGCGCTCGAAGTTCTCAAGGTCTCAAAGGAGCACACATTTGTATTTGACGTGAGTTCTTTTTTCATGCTTTCTCTCCTCTTAGTGTCTTTCCACATGAAATACTTCTATACATAGGTCTACTAGACATTGTGGGTGACAATAGGCTAACTAACTTGAAACAACTGTTTGAAGTTCATTTACACTCATTCTCAAGTGATTATAGGCCACATAAGGTTAACAACAGGTCTATGAAAGAATCCTGCACTGAAAGTAGTATATGATTGTCCATTAATGCTTAGTGGATGCCATTGGAAGTCTGATTGAAGAGGAGATAAGCTAGATCTTACTTCTTAGTTTGAGCTGAGACATCAAATCTCTTTTGTGAATGTTTGATTGAAGAGGAGATAAGCTAGATCTTAGTACGAGCTGCCTTCTTTTTAACTTACTCAAGTTATCTTTGCGTAGTTTTAAATTCCTGCCCTTTCAGTTATTTAGCCTAAAAGCAGTCTCAAACACCCATATAACCTTTTTCACATTGTTATCTTTATCAGGATTCTATCTCGGGAATTAAAGCAGGTGTTGCAGCTGGGATGCCTACTGTTGGCTTGACAACTGGAAATCCAGCAGAAGTGTTGATGCAGGCAAAACCTGTTTTTCTCATCAAAGATTACGAAGACCCAAAACTATGGGCAGCTCTGGATGAACTTGATCGAGCTGCTGGAGTTACAGCAAAAGCAGATTAAAATGTTGTCTGCCAACATGTGAGATGGTTGCTAGACTAATAACCTGCACACTTGTGATGCAAAATGAGCCTCACTTGTTCTGTTCGAACATCTCAAGGATTTGGAAAACAAGCTAGTGGATCGTTATGTATTTAGCGATGCATTTTCATTCCCTTCTCTAATTTTATACGAGGGGAGATACCATTCATTGAGACCTTATAAACAACCTGCTGCCTTGCCATCTGGCTTTATAAGCCTGTAAACACTCTGGATTCAATTTGACATCACATTCAGTTGGGTTATCCTTAATTGCATCACTATATGTCATTGATAATTTTGTTAATGTGCAGATTTCTTTGTCCATTTCTGAGCATGTCTTCTCTCCTGCTTTCTTAATTTTTTCTACGTCTTCAGTATCCTTCATCTCGTTTTGTTTTATGCAACTGTGAGCCTGTTTATGGTTATTGGTGAACACATGTGGAATGGTTTTTTATATCATGTGAGCTAACCTTTTAAGTTTTAACTTTATATAAGTTAGTCGTACATACTCCACTTTCCACTTAAGCTATGTTCAATTCAACTTAATTCATTTCAATACCTTCAGATCTATTCAATTACTAGGTCCATTCAGTTAAGATAATTTCAGGTAAATTCAACAGATACTTACACAATCACATTTCATGATTTTCGTAATATTATGAAAGAAAAAAACAATCCATTCAAGTATACTGCACTGTGCACATTCATCTTATTTGCGCTAATGTGATATCAAGTTTATAAAAAAAAAACTTTCACATGTATTCCTCATTAACTTTTGTTAGTTACGGTATACGAAATGAAGATGTGTTTTTTTTACCACGAAGCGCAGCTCAGTTGGTAATACACTTCCCCTCCAATCAATAGGTTATTGGTTGGAGGTTCGAATCACCTTTGCCTCTTCAAAAAAAACGAAATGAAGATGTTTTAAGCAATTAGACGTGAAAGAACACAACACCAAATATCAACACAATTTCGAGAACTTACAAAATAATATCTTTTGTATAGTATATTAGTATGAACACATGTTGCTTAGTTGCTTACTTAGCCTAGGATTGGCTTTAGTAGAATGAGCTTGAAAATCTCAATCTTTACTCGTTTATCTTATCAAACAATATGAATTCAATCGCGGTAAGGTTGTCTCCAGCAGTTCAGCCTCAACTTGGGGCTCAACTCTGCCACGTCAGCATTTTATTAAATCTCATCTCCAACACAAAAAACTACTCCAGCAGTTCAACCCCTCTCATTCCCATGTTTTAGTTTCTTTTAAAAGTAATTATTTCCTTTATCCTTTTTATTTAAACCTTATTTTTCATTTTGTTTCAAATGTCATTATTATTTGTAGTGATAAAATTATATCAATTTAAAAAATAACAATATTTCGAATTATATATTACAATAAGTCATGAAAAGATTAAAACACTTACGAATTTAAAAATATAAATATGAAACAAAAATAGCCTTTTTATACATGCATGGTTAAATAACAAATAAACAAAATTAAATAAAAAAAAGTAAATATTTTAAAAACAAAAGAGCAATATAACTACGAAAGACGAATATATATAAAATATAAAGAAAAATAAATTATAAAACAAGAAAGAAAATTTACGAAATGAGAAGAGAAATAACTAAAGATAAATGGTGCAGACAAGATTTGAACGCAAGACCTCCCAGTTGAAAACCCATTAGCATTCCAGTTTGGACAGCTTATGAAATAAGATTTCAGAAGTTAGTTTACATTAAAACAGAAAAACGATTTAAACAATTAAAAAAAAAAGGATAATCACTGAGGCGTGGCTGAACATTTCAGCCGCACCTCAGTGTTGCGTTTTGTTGAGGCGCTGCTGGAGCGCCTCAACAAAACGTTCAGGCTCTCTCCAGCCTTTGCTAGAGAGAGCCTAAGAATTAACTTGTATAACAACACTACATTTATGGTATGTGAAAACACACCAAGCGGCATGCATGAACAGTATTCTCGGTGTTGGTGAATTTCATTTTTCTGGTAACTTGATCAATTTATAATATACTATTATATATATTTCTATTTAATGATTAAAGGCTCAGTGTGTTTTGATTACGTCTTAGTCTTGTAAGATTAATCAAACTAATTTACCCCTTATAATGTCAACACCTTTTCTTGCACCTTTTTCTTTTGTTTTTTTTTTGAAATTACTTGTACTTGGTGTGGTAAAGTATGCAAGTACGGTACTTGCAGACACTCAACAATTATTTTCTTAGTAACTGATTATAAATTCTTCTATTGACTTGAAACCCGTCGAATGAGTTAGAAAGCATTTTATTAAACATATATACCCTCACAACAAATATGTCTTCTTATATTATAAGTTGGAATCAATCAGTCGAAGACTTAGGTATCGTAAAATTATTACTTGTTTCATTTTTAAAATAAACATGTGTTATGTGAAGTGGCCACACTTATTAGAGTATTTTACAGAAAAAGGAAGTTTTATATATAAATGGATATAAAATATTTTACATTTTCATACAATGTACTATAATAAAATGCAAAAGGGTATTCCTCTACTCCTAAAGTATAACCATTTGCGTACTTTTACCTTGGTAGTTTACACGTTTGCATTTTACTGTAAATTAAGTCATGTATACGTACAATATAAGTCGTGTATTATGCCCTGTTATTATAACTAGTAAATTCCACATATGTAAACTCCAAAAGGTAACTGTAGTGCGCAAATGGTAAAACTTCAGATTGAATGCTATTTGCCCTAAACAGAGAAAAGCATAATCGACAAATTTTAAATAAAACATACGGAAAGTTTGGCAATCATATCATAAAACGTATCACCTTACTATCATTGAACAAATATTCATCTTTAAATAAAATATAAATAAATACTACAGATAATATCCTACGGTAAATTTTCAACATAATCTTTAATAGGAACCGATTTGTAGATTAACAAATACAAAGCTTTGTGAAAAAACGTAATTTTACGAAAATCATGAAAAACAGATTGTACGAGTGTTAAAATATTGTACATCATTGTTTATAGTATTTGTCTTAGTATATCAATATCCCGTAATATTATTTTACCGTATCCGTGTTTAGGATATTTGTAATTTGTTTTTAACATTTCTCGCAAAATTATACTTTCCTGAATTACCGATTAAAAAAAATTGTAAATAGTAGTAACTGATTTTTCATCAAACAAGTGTGAGTGTTTGGAACTGCAACAAATTTAATGCCCTTTTTAACTTTTAATATTTTTAATAAATGTCACCTCTACTGCTAATGTTTATTTCCCTACTACGCCCCTAACCCCTTCCTATCATAATTTTGCAATCACCAAACCCTAATTATTCACAATTCCAATCTCCCTCAAACGCGTACAGTTTCCCTTCACTGATTTGGGGGATCAGCAGCAGCTGCTATGGATTCCCAGGCGAACAATCTGTACGACACGGCGTCGCAGCCCGATACGGGCGATGCCTACACTTTTCTCGAATTCAACACCCAGGGCGAGGAGGATTTCGATTATCCTGAGTTTCAGGAGCTATCTCAGCCGAATCGATCATCTGCCGCAGCGTGGCCTACGCCTTCGGATGCTGTTTCCACCCCCGACGTCGCTCCTTCCTCATCCGAGCCCTCGCCTTCAGCTGGGAAGGCACGTGGTGGCAATAGCAGCAGCAGTAAGGAGACTGGAGTGGTGGAGGCGTTGGCCGCTGGGATGAGTGGGCTTAATTTTGAAGATACCGGTGGTGATGAAGAGGTTTTTGAGTATGGGAAGGGGGATTTTACGGAGCATGCTTGCAAGTACTGTGGTGTCACGAACCCGGCCTGTGTTGCTAGGTGCAATGTCCCTTCCTGTAGGAAATGGTTCTGTAATTCCCGAGGCAATACGTCTGGTTCTCACATTGTCAACCATCTGGTGAGTGAATATTTGTGTAATTTGTTTCAGTTTTCGGGGTGAGGGGTGGGTGGATGTGTTTTCTATTTGCTTGTTGTTCATATTGATTGTAATTTTTCTAATAGGTGCGTTAGTATAGACGGGAACAAGTATTGTTCATATTATTTTATAATGGATTGAAGGTAGAAAGGGATGAAGCTAGCAATTGGTTTCCATTCGCTTCATATGATGTAACCGATAGATACTCATTATTTTACGAGCCTTGTTACACATATTACATTATGTTAATTCATCTTGTCCCCAGTTTTGTCTGTATGGACAGAGTATATTTTACCTGGTATAGGAGCATGATATAGGGCCAGACTTCAGTTCCAGCCTTTTGGCTATATCTTTTATTTTCTCCTTCCTTTGTTACGGTCTGCCTCTTTGATCAGTTGTGTAGAAATCGGAACTATGCTAGATACTTAACCATGCTCATCTTGATTTTATTCGTCAAGACATTCTTTATTTACAAACTTTTTAAGAGTTAAATGTAATTTAATTTAACACTTATAACTACTCCTGGAAATAAGTGATGATTATCGTAGATCTAAGTAGAAAAGATCTTATTCGCAACTTCATATTTCTGGTTTCATGGATTGTGATGGTGCAATTTTATTTCATGTAATGGAGGTGAAAGAATTTTTTGCCATTCGATTGTGATTCTGGGATCATGTGGCGACTCCCCTCAATCTATTGTACTAACAAAAATTGAGCAGGATAGGGAGCTGCTCATTGAAACAATGAACCATAGTAAATAATACTTCGCAATTGCTACTCTGTCCAGGGTTTTAGATTTCTAGATTGGCTTACTTATTATTTTCCCCCACCATGCGAAGATTTAATTATTTCTTTCAAATCAATCGAACAAAACTACATAATTGCCAGCTCGTATAGAAAGTTGCACTGCATCTCTTTCCTCCTGAAATAGGAAAAACAAAGAAGCAGTTACAGAACGGTAAAATCCTAAAATATTTACCGAAGAAGAACCATCGGAGAAGTGTCCATGTGAATCGTTTAGTTTGCAAATTCTTTCCCGGTACTTTTTTAAGGGGTAGTATCAATTAGTATATCAACTTTGAATTATAACATGGCATAGTGGACTTGTTGGTGTAGTATGGAATTTCTAATCAAATACTTTAAATGTCGACATGTTGTATCTATGAAAAGATGAAAACATTAACTACTTGTAAAATGTGTCAATTCTCCGAGGACATTGATGCATTGGTGATGCATGCTAAGTGCCGAAATGCCTGTGTTATGCAATTACTTAGAAATACTGCTATTCATTCGTTTTCATGAAAACTGTATGTCTGTATCTAGAAACAGCGGATAATTTCTTACTTGGATGAATGTCTCTTTCTGGTTTCAACACGTTCTTTTATATTGCGTTTGTAATACTATTTCCTGGAAGTTAAAGGATTTACTTTATTGGTAAAATATCTGAAATCTTGTTCTCCTGATGCGTATATGTTGGAATGCTGAATAACTTTAATTTATTCTTTAAGTCGAGTCTTTGAACTTTAGGTTTACAAATTGCATCATGTCTTCTGATAGTAAATATACCGACTGACGCAATTTGTGTCGGTCTTTTTAGGTGAGGGCAAAGCACAAGGAAGTTTGTCTTCATAAAGACAGTCCCCTGGGAGAAACAATTCTTGAGTGTTACAATTGTGGTTGTCGAAATGTCTTTCTCCTTGGATTTATATCTGCAACTACGGAAAGTGTTGTGGTCTTGCTTTGTAGAGAACCTTGTCTCAGTGTTAATGCTTTGAAGGATATGAATTGGGACTTAAGTCAGTGGTGCCCGCTTATCGACGACAGATGTTTCCTTCAGTGGCTGCTAAAGGTTTGAGCATTCACATTTCTTTTATTAATTGCTCTTAATGTTCCAAAACTAGAGATTTAGATTTAATTGTTGAAAAAATATCCAGGTGCCATCTGAGCAAGAGCAGTTGAGAGCACGACAAATTAGTGCTCAACAAATAAACAAAATCGAAGAGCTCTGGAAAACAAACCCTGATGCTACCTTGGAAGATCTTGAGAAGCCTGGTGTAGATGATGAACCACAATCTGTAGTTACTAAGTATGAAGATGCTTACCAGGTGTGCTCTTGATGAGATTAACTGTCATCTTAGCCTATTCTCTCAAGCGCAAGTTTGTTGTTGCGTGCGTCCGTTTTAATTAACAATAGTTTTGTTTACTTCACTGATTCTTTCGCCTCTGTTTCCTGTTCAGTATCAAAATGTCTTTGCGCCACTTATCAAACTTGAAGCAGACTATGACAAGGTACACCTATATCTTTTTGTTGATGTTCTATTGTACTATTCCATGGAAATCAGAGAAACAAATGTTACTGAAATCTTAAGATGTCATGTATAACCTTTTCAGTTGCCACTCTTACCCCCTTCATTTATTCAATGAGGCTTTGATTGATTGCGCATTGCTGCTTATTCATGCCATGTGTTGGGATATACTTTCTCCATAATTAAGCTTCCCATTTGGTTTTCATTGACTCATTTTTGGTGAGAAATTACTTCAAAAAATCGTTGGAGAAAAATTATAGAAAAATATATTAAAATATTACAATTGTTATACTATTTTAATATAATTTTTGTATATTTTTTATTCGGCGCGATTTAGTTAGGATTTATATGCGATCGAAAAAAAAGTCAACAAAAACAAATGGGAAGCTTGAGGGACGGAGGAAGTAGGATTTATTGAATTGAAGAGGACGATTACTGTTACCTAAAATCAATTCTTTGTTACTAAATTATAATTTAGAGGAACGATAGTCTAGCTGTGTATCATGGGAAGGGAGGAGGTTGAGTATGCAGTTGATTATGGTCTTCAGATACAGAAGCCTGAGTCAGGGAACCAATATCATCATTAATGTTGATCCTTCTGTATATTGGTTCAACTCCAAGCTAATCAGATTTCCTTTTCCTTATCTAATGGTTTCATTTCATTTTACTCAACAGATGATGAAAGAGTCTCAAAGTAAAGACAGCATTACAATTCGCTGGGATATTGGTCTTAACAAGAAGCGCCTTGCATTTTTTGTATTTCCAAAGGTAAAGATAGCACTGGTAGATTGATCTGCTCTTTGACCATTAGTTATCTTTATTTAATGTGCGCATGCCTTCTATAGGAAGATAACGAGTTACGTCTTGTGCCTGGTGACGAATTGCGACTGCGCTATTCTGGAGATGCAGCTCACCCTTCATGGCAGTCCGTTGGACATGTGGTACGACTCTTGGACCTTTTTTCATTATTATTTGGTTCCAATTATATTCTGTTCACACTAGCAAAACATGCACGCAGATATCCACAGGTGCCAATATTAATGAAAGTGATGTCTTGCAATATGATGAAAACATTAATATTGGCAACTCAATTTTCGTCTTTTGTCACTGCAAAAGTAAAGAAGCAAATAAAATAGATCAGCTTGATGTGTGCCGTGTCATGATTGTCCATCAAAGATGAATATATTATATTCATCACTCTCATGACTAATTATGTGGAGGCTCCTATTTTATTCAGTCAGTGTCATGTTGATATTCTAAAGTGATTTAGTTGATTGAGGATGTTGAAACTTGTTTTTTGATCCTAGGTTAAATTGACTGCGCAAGAGGAGGTTGCGCTTGAGCTTCGAGCTAGTCAGGTATAGCCTATTCCCTTTTATTCCTCTCTATGACATAACTATCTTTTCATCTTTTATCCTGAAAAGGAAAGATTATAAATTATTGTTCCATCAGGGTGTTCCGGTTGATGTTAACCATGGTTATAGTGTCGACTTTGTATGGAAAAGCACAAGTTTCGATCGGATGCAGGGTGCTATGAAAACTTTTGCTGTGGATGACACAAGTGTCAGTGGGTAGGTGATCAGTCACGCCTTTCTACTCATTCACGAGTCTGTTTTATTTAATTTATGATGCAATTTGTGAGTTTTCAAGTGTAGTAAGAAATACGTCTAATGAATTCTTTTGAAGTATCATATATTTATCATGGTTCTGAAGAATGTTAACTTGAAATTAAAAAATCTGCAAGACTTCTATATCTGTATTCTGTTCGTTACTTATCTTTAATATCCATACGTAGATACATACCTCATGCTGTGGAAAAAAGTTATTGCCTTTTATTTTTTTGGTATCAGTAGGAGAAATATTGTTTTCTTTTTTTTATATATTTAGGATCTTTATGTAGATTTTCCTTCGAACCGACGAAATGTGTAGGTACATCTATCATCATTTACTTGGCCATGAAGTCGAGATGCAGATGGTTCGTAACACTTTGCCTCGTCGCTTTGGTGCTCCAGGCCTCCCAGAGCTAAATGCATCCCAAGTATGCTCCTGCTTTTCCCAGACAAATAAAATGCATTAGTCTCTTTCTCGTTTTCTTTATGTTTGCTGTGCACATTTCATTTTGAGAAGTGAACAATCTGTAGAGAGTTAGAGATAAAAGTTACCATAGAGGCATGGGTTATATTAATGTTTAACGTTTAGATGATTGTTTAGAACTTTGAGTTATATGATTGTTTAGAGAATGGAACTGTCTGCTGTGGGTTTAACTCAAGTACTTTAGCAAGAAGATATCAGGGTGCATGAGTAAAGTTTTTTGTTTGAAGAAAATTGATCAGCAGTTATACTGTTCTTAACACAGTCTCAGATTGCCGAAGAGCTTCATTGTTCGGTGAATGTTTAACGAAGTCTCAGATTCTTTCTGGTTATGAAAAGTTTATCTCAATTGTAGGCTTTGTCAAATTATCCCTCCTGTTTTCAATCTGTGATTCTCTTGTGTTTTGTACACAAATCCAGGGACCTTCTTTGGCCAAAGTTATCCCTAATTATTGACAGCTTGAATGCCAACATTAAAGATGAATGGGCAAATTAATCATTTATTGTCTAAACATTTATAAATCATCATATATTAAAATTGTTGGGTGTAGATGTGAGTCGTGAGAAGTCAAGGAATGCGTGAACAACATGCATGCATAGTGTCTTGTCTGGTTTGTTGTTGATCTTTGTCCGTGGATGTTTATAGGTTTTTGCTGTCAAGAGTGTCCTTCAGAAGCCGATAAGTCTCATACAAGGTCCGCCTGGAACTGGTAAAACTGTCACCTCTGCTGCAATCGTGTATCACATGGCAAAACAAGGCCAGGGGCAGGTATACTGGAGTTTTTGACCCTTTAGCTTCCCTGTTAATCTTGATTTCCTGCAACTTTTTTTCTTTCTTCAGATATCACTGTTTCGCTGTCTGTCATAGTAAGCAGCGTTTGTTTCCCTCTCCCCTGTTTAGGTTTTGGTCTGTGCTCCAAGTAATGTGGCTGTTGATCAGCTAGCTGAGAAGATAAGTGCTACAGGATTGAAGGTATGAAAATTAGTGTTCAAAGTTACTATCAAATCTTCCCCAATATATGCTCCATTCCAGACTTCGTCATTAGTTCCTCAATTTTTGATTTTCTTTCCCAATGAAGCTATTAGAGCGTGAAATATTAGGTATGGTTCCAAGTCATGGCGATTATGGCCAATTGCGTTTTAGTTTTTTAATGATTTTTTATATTTAAATTAGTGCATGCCTCACTTGTCTGCATCATACTGCTTGTCTTGCTCACCTATGCAAAAAAGCATCTAGGTTACTTACTTCCTTTAATGTCCCCAGGCATGATTGTATGTCCTTTAAATTCTTTAAATATTGATTAGTTATCTTTTTGGAAAAGGTTGTCAGGCTTTGTGCAAAATCAAGGGAAGCTGTCAGTTCTCCAGTTGAGCATTTGACATTGCACTATCAGGTATGATTGATGCAAGAATTTATATTTGCCTTTTTAGCTATGTCTGATGGCGAAGGACTCTGTTTCCATCAACATCTCATCTCGTTTGACTCGGTCCTGAGGCGCTTCGTTGTTTTGGTGTTTTGTATGGTTCACAGGTCAGACATCTTGATACATCTGAAAAGAGTGAACTTCACAAATTACAGCAACTGAAAGATGAACAAGGTACAGTTTCTCTCTCTCTCTCTCTCTCTCTCTCTCTCTCTCTCTCTCTCTCTCTTGAAACGGCAACATTTTATTAATGAGGCAATCCCTCGAAAGCTAATAATGCGCAAGAGAATTTCACGTAATGAGTCTACACTCTACAGCGAAATAGAAATAACTCCCCGCACTGTTCTCTCTCTCTCTCCACCCACACTGTTCTCTTTGTTGGTTATCTTCTCCATCTTTTCTTTGTTGATCCCTTATCTGATCTTGCCTTATGCGTTGGCTAACTGAAGTCTGAAGTATATCAGAAACCCATGGGAGACATAAACTTATAAGTATATTTTGATGAATAATGGAGTAGCAAGTAACCTTTTTCCTGATAGCATTAGTCTAATATCTTGCTTGTCTACTTTGTTGTAATACACTCCCCGTGTATTTCTCTGTTTTTTTTAATGAAATTACCCTTAAAAAAATAAATGAAAAAACTACTCTACTTTATTTTGCTAAATTAGAGAATTTAAAACAGTGTTAATTGGGCCATGATAGTGTAAATTTGCTAAGGGGTTGAAATCTATATGTGGCTTGAGCACAACAATGGTTCCAGCTAAGGGAGAGAGATATACACTCTTGTTAGGAGATTATAGTATATACCTTTGGGGAAAACTGGAGAGGATGGTGCTCTTTGACAATTGACACATTCATTTTGTTGTAGTTAAGAGCGACTCACTTTTGAGTTGCCTACAAACTTCCATATCTTGTAGCTTATTTCACATGCATTGTCCAAGTCAGTTTGACTTGGTTAATCCTAAATGTAATTCCATATCTTCAATAAAGTGAAGTTTATATTGATGTTTTTATTTTCTTTGTTGATGATGATAATAATGACGATAATATTAATAATAGCAAAGCTTTATAATGTTTATGTGATTTAACATTAATTTAATATATTAAAAAAATTAAAGCTCAGTGATGTATTTGCTTACTATAATTATTATCATCATAGAAAATGGATATAAATTTACAGGTTATAACAGTATCTCTGCTATTGCACCTGATGGAAAATCCTTATTATTAAATTCAGAATAAAAGACGGTGCATGGTTGTTATTATATGATGAGTTATTGTTAAAGAGCACTTGTTTTGTTGCGTATACTGCTTGGTCTATAGTGCGTGCTTACTAAAAGGTCAAATACCCTAACAAATGTGTGGGTATTGCATTATTCTTCAGTGTGGGCTGTTACCTATTTTCTCTATCTGAAATCTGTTTTACTTGAACTGTCTTCTTTGGATGAGTGAATTCTTGTATGAGAGATTAGTGCTGACATATACCTGTGTCTCTGCAGGAGAATTATCCAGCAGTGATGAGAAGAAGTATAAAGCTCTGAAACGAGCAACTGAAAGGGAAATATCTCAAAGTGCTGATGTCATCTGCTGTACATGTGTTGGTGCTGGAGATCCTCGCTTGGCAAATTTTAGATTCCGACAGGTTAGAAGAACTGTGCTAATACTCCCTCTGGCACATTAGTAACTTCACAAGTTTCTAGTTGATTGTCCCAATAGAAACTCCAAACTCAGAATTTTTTAGTTATTATATTATTTGTTTACACCCAACTTGCATTCACTTCACGCACACAACTTTCTTTCATATCTAGCCCACACCATGCTTACATGCCACTTCTCTTTATTCCTCTTTTTAAATTGGACCCCTTTTGGGGGGTGGGGGTTATGTTTTTGTTCTGCAATTGCTGGTTCATATAATGTGTCTGCTCTCTTTTTTTTTCTTTCTTAAAATACAATTTAATTTCATAATATTTCTGAGTACAGGTTCTTATTGACGAGTCTACTCAAGCCACGGAGCCTGAATGTCTAATTCCTTTGGTTCTTGGAGCAAAACAGGTAACTTACTGATGTTTCCAAATTCCAACTTAACTCTTGATTTGTTTCAGTTGCTTTAATATTAAAAATGTTATAAATTAGAAAAAAAAACATAAACTAAGATTCCAGATAGAATGCTGGTAGCCCTTTTGTTTCATACTTTCATTTAGTAACCAGTAACCTTGTAATTACGGAATTGTTTTCTGTTTTTTAATGGAATTTTGTCAAAGTTTCCAGGACTACCCATCTTTAACTATAATTTTATTGCTTTTCCCAGATCATCCTTGTGGGAGATCACTGTCAGCTTGGTCCTGTGATAATGTGCAAGAAAGCTGCCAGAGCGGGTCTGGCTCAATCTTTATTTGAACGACTTGTGATACTTGGTGTGAAGCCAATACGATTGCAGGTAATGGGCCTGATCTCAGCATTTGTGGAAAAATGTCATATTATGAAAATGTTTGCTTGAGATCTTTCATGTGGTCACTTTGAAAATGATGAACTAGTTCCCGTGTAAAATCTTGACGTTTTAGACAAAATCACCGATGTTTGAGCAGTGAGATTTTTATGTCCTGCCTGTTGAATGTTATTTTTTGTGCGATTAAGTATTTTAAATGTGAATGTTGATGATTTATATAACATGAAAAGCTATATCTTGTTTTAACACATTACTCCCTCCGTGTATTCAATGTTCGTCCACTTTCCTTTTTTGCAGTTCAATTCAAAACTTCCCAATTACTTTTTTAGCCATGTGGTGGGCCATCTTTGTCTGCTTTCTTTCAAAACACAAAAAAGTCAACTTTCAATATAATACTCCAAAAGTAGTGAATCCTTATTTTGTTGACCAAAATCAATATGGGAACTTGTCCTTGGACGGAGGGAGTATATTATTGTGTTAATGTAAAACACCGATGTTCTCATGTAAAATCCCTGATGTTTCTGAATTCTGGTTATAAATCCGATGTTTTTCCGTCTTTTTTTTTTTGACTTACCGTCCCCACTCCCCATGTTTCTGCCAGTTCTATGTTGGGCTTACAATAACCTTTGTTTTGTACCCTGCTAGGTTCAATATAGGATGCACCCTGCCCTATCAGAGTTTCCATCTAACAGCTTCTACGAAGGTACACTTCAAAATGGAGTTACAATAAATGAGAGGCAGTCCCCAGGCATTGATTTCCCTTGGCCAGTGCCAAACCGGCCAATGTTTTTCTATGTACAGGTATGCAGAAGCAGTTTATGCTATTCGGGTTCAGTATATTTCAAATATAAATTCTGCTTAGGTCTAGGTACACATTAGTAAATTTGTATTAGTTAGGGCAGGATCGATAGGTTCGTTCCTTTTTATCTAGATTATATTGTTACTATATATTAGAGGTGGGGTTGGCCTGTTGGATTGTATTTAGTAGTGATTGTGTTTCTGAAGAGATCATGGTAATAATTTTGTTACCATGAATTTTTATTATTTAATGTAGGAAGAAGTTTTCTTGTCACTCTTCCCTCCTTTTGTAGATGTTGAAAACTTATTTGGCTCTTTCAGATGGGACAAGAGGAGATAAGTTCTAGTGGAACTTCCTATCTAAATAGGACTGAGGCTGCAAATGTTGAGAAGATTGTGACCACATTCTTGAAGAGTGGTGTAGTTCCTAGCCAGGTACAGCTGAATTTATTACCCTTCTGTGATTTGCTGCTGATATATGCTTTTATATTAAATGGCTTGTTTCTTTCCTACAGATTGGAGTTATAACACCCTATGAAGGGCAGCGAGCATACATTGTGAATTACATGGCTCGAAATGGTGCTCTACGGCAGCAACTATACAAGGAAATTGAGGTAGGATTTCGGTCAATCACTTTGGCATTTAACTTCCCTTGTACTGGAAATGTCATAAGTTGTTACTTTTTGTGGCTCAGGTTGCAAGTGTAGACTCATTCCAAGGAAGGGAAAAAGACTATATAATCTTGTCATGTGTGAGGAGTAACGAACACCAGGTGGGATCTTGGACTTCTGCAACATTATTTTCTAACAACACATAAATCTTCATGTTTGGTTGACTAAAGTGGAAAAAGTAACTGATGTTTATGAACGGCTTCCCATTGCTGCACTAAGCATCTATTTTTGCTGCCTAATACCAAAATATTTGGGTTTTAAGTATTCAGTCCTATATTGATTTTGTTCCTTTATGGGTCTGGACGATATGTTACTTGAATTCTTGTGTCATTGTACTTTGGTTGAGTTTAGCTAACCCTATAAGCTTTTTCAGGGAATCGGTTTTCTGAACGACCCTCGCAGACTTAATGTTGCCCTTACACGTGCTCGCTATGGTATAGTTATCTTAGGGAACCCAAAAGTTCTGAGCAAGCAGCCTCTGTGGAATGGCTTGCTCACTCACTACAAGGTATTTGTTTTGGTTCTTGTTATTTCTGTTTCTAGCATAGTACTAACAGGTCACCTGGTATATGTGTGCTCCTGCAAGACTGTAGTCTATACTCTCGGAATTTCCTCAACAATTCATGACTGTGTATCATTGTTTCTGGATTTTTTGGTATTACAGGAACACGAGTGCTTGGTGGAAGGGCCTCTGAATAATTTGAAACAAAGTATGGTTCAATTTCAAAAGCCCAAGAAGGTAGGCACAACCACTCAAAATAAATAATATTACTGCTTGGTTAATTAAGTTGTTAGTGTTGCTCAGTTTTATTTCATTATTACTTCTTGTTTGGGTTAATTGTTTTGATGTGGTTAATATAAACAGATATACAATGAAAGGAGACTATTCTATGGTGGTGGACCAGGAATGGTTCCTGATAATTTTGGATCAGCTGCATCCAGTCCTGGTGCTGATAGGAGAGGAGGTCGTTCTAGAGGTATGTTGCTAAGGCTGCTCAATAGCTGCACCAATGAATTACGAGGGTATTCATTTATGTGCTCTGTTTACCTTGTACGCAGCCAGTATAAATTGTCAATCAACTTTTCACTAGAATTTAATAAGTATAGCTTTGAGAGTGATCTCTTGAACGAATTAGAGAAAATATTTTCTGTTGAACAGGTCTTTATACACCTGGCCCACCCAATGGTGCTCATAGACCTGGCGTACACCCTGCTGGATACCCTATGCCTCGTGTACCTCTTCATCCATACCATGGAGGTCCTCCCTCACAGCCATACGCCATTCCTGCCCGTGGTGCTGTCCATGGACCTGTGGGAGCTGTTCCTCAAATTCCCCAATCTGGAAGCAGAGGATTTGGTGCTGGGCGTGGAAATACTGGTGCTCCTATAGGTAGTCATCTTCCGCACCAGCAGGGTCCACAGCCCGTTGGAAGTCTTGCATCTAACTTCAACTTTCCGCCTATGGACAACACCAATAGCCAACCAAACGTTGTAGGACCAATGTCTCAACCGGTATATGTTTCTGATGGTAGTTCCAGTTTCTTATTATGATTATTAAATTATCTTATGTTAATCTGTGATTTACTTTTTGTGGACCATAGGCTACTGGTCAAGGAACTAGCCAACCATACAGGGATGGGTTCTCAATGAGTGGCATGTCACAGGTGATCTATTTAGTGGTTATAGCTGTTTATTGCTCTATAATGTAGATGGTTTTCTCTAGTTGCTCATTTTTTTCCTTTTGATGTAATGCAGGACTTCTTAAGCGATGATTTTAAAAGTCAGGGATCTCACGTTCCATATAATGTCGCTGAGTTCTCCACTCAGGTACATGAATAACATTATCTTTATTTAATCCACATATTCCTACTTTTATGTTCGAATCTGCACGTTAACTTCTTTCTTCGTTTCATTATTCAACCGATGTCTGTTGTTCACATTCATTTGTACATGTAGGCTTCTCAGGGTGGATATGCTGTTGATTATGCTTCACAAGGGACTCAAGGTGGATTTCCTGGGAGCTTTTTAAATCAGCAGTCTCAAGCTGGTTATCCCCGTTTCTCCACAGGAAATGACTTCATGTCACAGGTGTGGTGCAGTCTCTTATATACGACTTTATGATGCGCTGGGCCGCTGGGGCTTGAGTTCAATTTATGTTAACTTTTTGAGAATTCATTTGGGAACAAATTCTAATATTGGTAGTTTTTGCTTTCTTCTTCTGCCTGTCATAATTTCATAATAGTAGGTTCTTCAATTCTCTGTGGGGCTTTTCTTGCATTAGTATTATGTGTCCTAAGCTTGGCCCAACAAAATGCCTAAAATTTCAATATCAATCAGTTTTTCTATTCATGTATAGATGTTAGTTAAAATAAAAATAAAAATTGCAGATATAAGTTATCTGGTTCCTCTAGAGTTGGGGCCACTAGCCCCACTAGCATTCATGATTTATGCCTGCTTCTATTTTCTCTGTAGTGAAATCTTTACCGTTACTGATTTATTTCTGCTGCTGTTTTCTTCTGGAGTGATAATCTTTATTTCTTGCAGGAATATATGGCCCATGGCTCTCAAGGGCTATTTACACAAGCTCCATATAATGATCAATCTCAAGATGATGCTTCCCAGAATCACTTTGGCCTACCTGGTGCCGCCGGTCCACTTCAGTCTCAGGTTTTCTTCCTTTGTAATTAGTTATGGGATCAACACTTAAGTAAACATAAAATTACAGTACATGGATTTTCACTGTTTATAAAACTTAGGAAGGTGTGGAATTTTGTTCCCCATATCTTCTTTTAGTTTTATTTCTCTTTTGTGCACTATCCCATGTTTCTCCGAGTTGATTTAATCTCATGTTTCATATGCAGAGTTTATTGAATCCCCTCTATTCACAGCCGTTTGCTCACTACAACACACAGCCGCCAAATATGCAAATGACTCAACAACAGCCCCCATCTCATCAAGCTCAAGGATCTCAAAATCCAAACCTCCACTACAATGGTTGATTGCTGGAATGAACAAGTGAGGGGTTATAATCTCTGCAGTCAGAAACCCGGTTTGTGGTATCATGTGTGGCAATCTATTACCTGCCCTAAAGATGCCCCCTTCAGAGTTGTGCAAATGTGTTGGGGTGATTTACAACCCAGTCCTTTGAGGGATGACTTCGAACGACATTGGTAGGGGAAGTGTGGTTGAAGAAGGGACGTCACTTTGGGCAAACCACACTCGGTTGCACAGCTGGTACTGATGTGAACATAACCTCCAGTAGTCTTGGACATTGGTAGAGGATTTTGTGGCATGGTTTTGTCGGAGGGAACATTTGGGAAAATGGATGCAGATATATAGAGTGGGGTTGTCACTGTAGGGTAGCTGAAGTACTATAAATTGTTCCCCTACAGCTTGTCCATATAGTTACTTATTATCCTTATTTTGGCAAGATGTAATTTATATGCGGATAGGGGTATAGATAAGTTTTATTGATTGGGGTTATGATGGCGATTTTAGATGAACGTGGTACTTCTTCGTACAAAGTCTGGTAAAGATGTTTAGACGTGTGACATCCCATCTCCAATATGTCCGCTTGTTTTGAGTCATCCTGTGGTGGTGATTGGATTTTGAACAGATTATATTATTATACTCCTTCCGGCCTGCATTTTCGTTTGCACTGATTTTATTATATAGACTTGCTCCGAAGGCTCTGATTTACGGAGTCAAATTTGCACAATTGACGAGTCCTTATTTTAAAGGTAATTTGCCTTTACCACACTGTTGTCTCAGACGGCTGCTATGTTTCTTCCAAACCGAAACAGAGGAAGTTTGTTTGGTTTCAATATTTTGGCAAAAAAATTACTGAAAATAGAGTACTTGAGTCATACTAGTACGTCTTAGAGCAAAAAAAAAGTCATACTACGTCTAGATGCGAAACCCGATTTATCTGCCGTTTTGGATAATGCGTCCTCACGGAGTAGTAACTTTGAGGATTGAGTGTGGATTTGGTAACGGCAGTAAAGCTAAGGCCTGAGGTGATATAATTTCGACTTGCAAAATCAGTTCATGTATTCCATTATATACTCGGCTCGAGCTCAATCGAGCCGAAAAACGAGCATTAAAATGAGCTCGAGCTCGGCTCGTTAACAAAAACGAGCACTAAAATGAGCTCGACCTTAAAAATTAATGACGAGCTTTTTTTCGAGCTTTATTGAGTTTTTTTCGAGGTTTAACGATTTTTTTCAATATAATAAGGCTTACGAGATTTATCGAATCGGGTCGAATTCGGCTCGTTAAACTAACGAACATAAAAGAGGCTCGAGTTCGGTTCATTTACCTTATCGAACGAGTCGAGGGTTTCTCGGTAAGGCTCGACTCGCATAACAACTCTAATAGCTGGGTAGGCCGTTGGAAATTGTTCTTGTGATAGGATGACAATTAAATGGAGCGAGAGAAAGTGATTGACTCGTACATCTATATCCATGTTGCATGGGCACAAATGCAAAGATGTGGATGCTAAGAAAGTGATTGACTCGGAGTGATGGAGTATTTAGACTAATAATTTCGTATTTTTAATCTGTATTTATTTTTGAGTAAGTCTTTTGCTAAATAATTTTATAATGTAAAATATAAAAGTTGATCTATATTGTTGCATATAAATCTATAAGTTATTTATGATATAAATCATGTTATGTTGTTGAGTATATTATATAGAGATTATTTCGCTCACACCCCCTACTAGAGACACTTCTCACATTTAACCCCCTCTTAGCCCAACAATATCACAACAACACCTGCTACACCATTTCAATTACATGTAACCCCCCGGATTTGACTTTTCACGAATTAGTTGTTGCCGAATTAATTCTCGCGCACTTATTTCATCTTCTGACCAAACAAGCCTAATAATTTGGCGCCAAAAATGTAGGGGGTTCAATGTAATTGAAATTTTGTGGTAAAATTTACTTGGAAAAAACATTATCCTCCAAATTGACATGGTTTATTTGTTAGGGGCCCCTTAATTAGTCGAAATGGAAGATTGTAATTCAGGCCATAATTTGTATTGTTGAACCAACTAATGCCGAAACTTGAAAACTTGGTTTAATACTAGACAACCCATAAAAAAGTGTTAGAAGATGAAAAAACCTAGATTCCAGGACATTAAAAGTCTGAAAACGAGTGAAAAACAAACTTTTTGAAAATTACAAATTGACCTCAAAACTTATAAAAATGCCATTTTGACCCTCTAAACGACATCGGATGGCCAAAATCACCCTTGCATTAGGGCGAAGCGCTGTGTATTGCTCAGTGGCTCGAATCCAAGGCACCGTCAAAATTTCATGACATTCCGATCTCGTTCAAACTTTTCTGGATATTGCAATTTAACCCCAAAACATAAACAATAGTGCATTTTAACTAATATTTGTCCATTCCACTGATAAATAACCATCCAAAAGGAACAAGTTAAACAAGAACAGAGAAGTCGATCGAACATAAAGAGAGAGACGGTAAGAAGTCCAAGGCGGGTTACTCTTGTAAAAAAACCTAACTGGGTAAAATAGGTTAAAAAAATATAAGGCCATGTTTGGATGTTAATATTGTAAAAGTTCGAGATAGAAAAGTCAACACAAAATTGGATTTTGGGGGTTAAATGTTATTGTTGTACTAGCAGGGGGTTAGATGTAATTAGAAACCTTAGTAGGGGTTGTGAGTGTAATGCGCCCTTATATTTATAAAATGTTTCTTCATGTCTTTTTTTTAAAAAAAAAATTAGGTTATTTCCCAATTGTTTTTTTTTTTTAAAGTTGATTATTAGTGTTAAGTATCAGGCATGAATCAAATTATGAGCTGGCGATTAGTACTCTTTTTGCACAAATGAGGGGACGACGCCCAAACTAAATTCAAATCATCAGCTTCTGAATCACCACATCAGTGACAAGAAGGGGCAGAAAAAATGTCCGCGCCACCCAGGAAACGCCGGAGAATCCACGATTCCGACGACGATCACGGCGCTGCACCACCTAACCACTACCCCGCCGGGATACAGAGGTACTTTATTTTCTCCTCTTTTCTTCAATTTTAATTCAACTGCAAAATTGGATGTTCAATTTAGAAATTTAGCTGTTGATTGGTGTGGCTCATCTTACTCGCAGGGTTTTATTTTTGTTCAGATGACTCTCTTGGATTGATTCTCTTTGTGATTCACAAATTTTACTCCACAATTGCATAATTATTGTCCTGACCTATTGTTATTATGAAAAAATGAAAATCTTGCTCGAGTATCTTGTTCTTATCCTGGAAAGTAGATTCTACAATTAAACATGATTGTCTGATAAACTCGATAATTGCACAATTATGTACTGTTGTTATGAAAATTAAATTCTTGACCACCTGTCTTGTTCTGATCACCAAATGTGAATTATGCAAGTGAGCATGGTTGGCTGTGTTGCTATGCTAGGCTCTGAAAATTTGTCTTCAGTATATAGTTTGTCTATCTTTTTTTGTAGATATTTGTTTCGTTGTATACGCATTCTTGTAATATCTCAGTGTCTAACTATGTTGCTGTCATAAGATTTCAGTGGGATGCTTGTCGAAGATCCTATGGGGAATACTGATGTGGACCAAACTTTTGATCAAACTAGACAACCAGGTGTTACACATTTCCCAGTGCAAAATGTTCAACCATCTTCGAGCTTTACAAACTTGCCTGGGATAGGTGGATTAGTTTCAGAGTCTCCACAGCAGCCTAGGCCAGCTGCAGGCAACATGGTCATTGGCGGAAATAGTTATCGACTTAATAATGATCCATGGGAGAGGCTGGATGATCGTGCTAGTGCTACACATCCTAAGGTAACTCGAGCAATGTGTAGAATAATAATAAACAATGTTAAAAGAGAAAAAGCAACTGATTTTGGATTGATATGTATGCTCTTGATGTGTATTTCACCATGCAAAGACAGCTTTATAACCTTGCTTCTGATTCTAACAAATGTACTTTGGCATGCTCCTATAGTTTTATGTTGTTGCTTTGTCTGTTCTTTAGTCACGGTAATATAACAATTTGTGGGAATCTAGTGTTATGCGACTGGGTGATGTGTAATATTTTAATGATACGAGTTCTTTTAAGAGTTACATCTGCACATTGAAAAACAAATTACCCTGTTTCTGTTAAAATTGAAATTCTTGGTGGGGCAATCACATATTGGTTTCCTTTTTGTTTTATCTCTTAACTATGTGGGGTGCTGTAACTTTAATTGTTGGTATATGGGGGAACGAAAGAACAAACTAAATGAGACGTTTTTCTGGATATGGATCTAAGTAAAAGCCAAGCCTGTCTCATTGTTGACTTCTTTGGAAGATGGTGAGATGGGGAAGTCTAGACCTGGTTTTAATGGCCAATATCATATAGCTGCTTAGTTTGATGGAGAAGCTGAGGATTACTTTTCTTGCTTTTCATATACTACTCTTAATAAGATGCAGTCTTTTATATAGCTGTTAAAATCATGAGATTTCTACCGCTCGGGAACAGAGTAAAATATCACGTAAACCTAGTGTCTTTTTATTTGCAGGTCAACGTAGTTAAAAGAGATTATTACTGTTTACACTGGAATTTACTTTTCCTAATCCAAATAAGCTTTGCTTGAGGAGCCACGATTTCAATATGTTTGCTGAATACTCTTGTAGCTATTTCTTACTTTCAAGTTTAACCGCCTTTCACCTCTGTGCTTGTATAAACAAAAGAAAATTGAAGAGCACTTGCAACTTGTGAGAATGGAAATTGAAGTGTGAATTCAAAAGAAAATTGCGAATTGAAGCATCTTCAATTTCTATTCTCTTTCTTTTGATCCAAAGTAGATTCACACTGAAGATATATTGTTTCTGCATGTGTGATCCCTACGACTCATTTATGCATGTATCGGGGGGCAACACATGATGATTTTTTACCTTACCTTTCTTCCCATACTGAGAAAGTCGTGATGAAACATGTGTGGTTAGGAAGAGGCTTTGAGGTGGAGGACTGGAGGTGCACATACCTTGTCATTTTATTATGTTATCTTGTCTGGTTTGCATTATTAGTTATTTTGCATTAGAAGCACACGTACTGTGTTTAAATGTCGTATATATTTCTTGTTACTAATTTCAGGAACAGGACAAGCATTTCCAACCGTTTACAGGAGCTAGCAGAAATCTCATAAGTAGCTACAGGTCTGAGTCTTCTCCAGAGGCAACCATGTCTACTACAATGCACAGTAATCCATCGTCTTCCGTTGGCTATATAGTGGACAGTTCCTTGCCATCCACTTACATTCGAGTTAAGCTACCTGATGGAGCTGCAATCACTGGGCACTTCAACTTCCACCACACAATAGCTGATGTCCGTTCATTCATTGATGCATTGAGGCCTGAAGGGTGGAGGCCGTACCAGTTGGTGATACCGTTACCTGGATCCGAAGGTTTTCTTACTGATCAGAGCCAAACAATTGAACAAGCACGGCTATTCAACTCTGTAGTTCATCTGAGATTCTAACCAAGGTTGTCTTCTTGAGTGTTGCGCGTGAACATGGCAAAACAAATTAGTCCGTTTCTACCTCTTGGTACTGGATACAGATGTGAGCTAATCAAGTTCACGTCAAGTGTAAATGTAAAGCTGTCGCAGTTGTTTTTAGCAGGGTTCTATGCTGAAATGCTGATTGCATGCTATGCTCCCTTATACTGCTGCTATACTGAAATTCTTTTGGGGTAAAACTTGTTGACAGAAAGAAAGAGGTTTTGTGTTGGAATGTTCAAGCGTGTAATCTCAGTTTGGAATCAGAAAGCGTCAGCCTCTTGTTCTGTAGTTCATATTTCTACCTGCTAGCGAATATATATGTTTGTGAAAGTGTTACCTTAATCTTCATGTTAGTAGTAGATACGAACGCCCTCTAAGGACGAGCACAAACTAATAAATGAACTTGGTTAAGGAATAAGTGTGA
>JAYMSL010000304.1:0-26925 GCA_036897195.1 Plantago coronopus
GACGACGCGCCCCCTCAACCTAGCGAAATCGAAACGCGGATTTTCTATGCTAAGGTTTGTCATAGAGTTCTTGTGGCTTGTGTTTGTATATGTTGTATCAACCATGTATGACATGTTGCACATTTGTAGTGTGACAGAAATAGCAGTGCACCGTACACTGCATTCAATTATCATACGACACTACAACATGTTGTAGTATAGAGTAAACCACGAAACTCCTAACTTGGTCTACTAAGTATAAAAATGGTTCTTGTAATTCCGTCAACGATAGCGACAATTAGCCATTATAAAGAATGGAAAAATAATTATAATATGCAAACTTCGCTTCTTAACTTTCATATACAAAATTGCAAATATCATATTTACTACTTCTTTATTGATGCGAAAGTATTCATTATTGATCCATATTTTGACGGCCAAGATAATTACAAATTGTAATTTCACTGATAATACTGGTAAATGTAAATTTCGAACTGAAATTCGAACATATTTACACTGTTAAGAAAAATACTGGACTAGATTTGATATGATTGATCAGAGTGATCAAACAGTTGGAGAAAAGGTATGAGTTTACACAGAATAACTATATATCCAATGACTTTTGTACATAAAATTTACATTCAAATCTATACATATCAAATTTATCAAAAATTCCCTGCAGATTAAGGCCTTAGATGCAAGAACAAGGAACCAAAAAAACCAGTAACCTTGCTTTTGATCTTTGCAATTGCTGATACAAAACTGCTTGCAGATTTTGAGAGTGCATCTCCTCCTCTCTTGGACTTCCTAACACTGCCATTCACTTTCTTTCCCTTATGTGCAGCGCAGCGTTTTCTTCCTTCGACAGGCGGAACTGTACATACCTTTCCACTGCCAATGGCAACTCCACAGATTTCATTGCCCCCCTGATCGCGTGCTAAGAAAACGGAGTGGTTTATGGTCATATTGCGTAAACTTGATGTATGTTCTTCCATGGTATGGTTAAGACAATTCAAGAAATCATCTTTTCGACGTTCCAGATTTCTGTCTTTGTTCCAGGCATAATCATAGTTGTTGAGCAGATGTTGTTCAGCTTCTTCGGCATCCTTCTTACATCTCATCTACGAGATATTACAGCATAATTAAGTGAAAAGGGAGAAAATGTGAATGACTTGTACAGATACAGCACTTACCGGAATCCATCTATATGCAATTCCATGGCCTAATTCGAATGTCTGCGTAAACAACTCTCTCAAATGATCACCATCGCGACCATAGCGTTGCAGTCTAGTCCTGACATTATCAGATTGTCCAGCATAAACAGCACACAGAGTATAGGAGCCAGGATTGTGATCACACAAAAGGCAGGACTTGACAAGAGCAAGCTCGTAGACTCCTGGACACGATACGTGATTTGGGAGATTCTGTGTCCTGTATTTTTCGGCTCCTTTGCCCAATTTCTGATCTCTCCAATCAGTGGATCCTATTAGAATCTGCATATAGTTCGGAAAAATTACTGTCGTTTGAGTGCTAAACTGAAGGTCTCCTAATGCATGTTCAGAAAAAACCAAGAACTGGCCTTATGAGTATGTGTATAGGACCTTCCATTCGGAGAAGTCAAAATCGCCTAGAGCATCATCCTCACAATCTTCTCGCTTCCGCCTTTTGACCTTGGAGGCAGAGCAACTGATCAAGCTGAGGATATGAGGCTTGATAAAACCACACAATGCGTAAGATAGAAAAGAAACCGAAACTTATACTACCTTGACAATGTAGGTCCAAATGTTGATCCTATCGACCGTAGTAATGTCATACCACCTGATCCGGCCTTTGTCCTCAGCCCTTGACATAAGGCACCTTTTCTGCAGTGCAATAGACTTGCTAGACTCTTAGAGTTATCGTGCACTCTTATGAAAAGACCGTTTTGCACTTCTTCATTGTAGCATTGCATTCTGGAGAGACTGTTTCCGGCGATAACACTGCAGTGTGACATCTTGAGAAGACTGGTTCGCGTACCAGCATTGGCTTGGTTAATCGGATAGTGAAATTGTACCCGTGAGCACTGCACGCTCGAGCAAGATAACGAAAACATGTCTTGGAGATTTTAGTTCTATGAATTTTTCTGGAGAATTCATCAGGACATGATGAACAAGTAATAGAACTAGTGATTAAAAGTCTAAAATTGTAGTAATTGAGAACCAATCCATTTCTGTTTTCCTGGGAAACCATTCAAATTGGAGATTTTGGCGGGTTGTTACCGTTATTCAGATCTTATTTATATTTATATTAGAATAATTTATTAATAATTAATTAGTCCATTAATAAAGTGAAAAAAAGAATAAATAGGAAAAGTACTTGAGTAGGTATGGAAATAAATAGTCTATCCATCTCAATTCTCATCAAATAAATTCTCATCCAACTATATATTTAGGCAGTTCCAGATTCCTATATATTATATTTTGAAAAAGGATTGAGAAATATCATTTCCCTTGGCCTTTCAAAATTTCTAAGATTTTTAGATCCGTTGAATTCGATTGAAAACCATTGAACCAAACGGAATGGATCTGAATATCGGAGTATAAATTTTGACCTAAAACACTATTCATCTACTTTAGATCCGTTAGGAATGTCCACGAAAGGCGTGTGTTCGCATTCTTAAAATGTCAATCCACTTTGCAAATATCTTTATTGAAGTTCTTAACATTCATTTTCATATATATTTCTTACTCTCTCATTTACGTTTTTATTAACGAACAACACTATTCATCTATTAATTGATACCATTATTATCAAGTATCGAAATAATAAACAATTATATAACACAAACCTAGAATTATCACAAAAAGGTAGCATCATCTCAGCACAACTCACACAACATGTGTTTTTAGCCTCACATTAATAGATTATTAGTATTATATATGTGCCCCAATAGTTTACACGATTTACAGACAGCAATTAGAAAACAATGACGACTTATGATTCCCAGCCTGGATTATCATTGCAAAAGATGCAACTTACTGAAATTGTCTGGTTGACTGCTGCTGGAAATACTTGGTTTGTGAAATTTCTGTGCATTCAATTAATCTTGACCATATTATTTTATATATGGAAAGTGAAAAAAATAAAAAATCACTGTAATCCATCACTAAATAATTACTAGATCTAATCAATAAAAGAAAAAAACTACTTCAAATTTTCTGAATCTCAAAATACATTATTGCAAACTGCTTATATAGTTTGTAGAATTGGCTGAAATCATAAATGGACAAAATATGTAAAAAAATTTAAGACATGAACATTATTTACTTACAATAATACAAGTTACTAGTACTATGAACAACTGAATTCATCAGATCCGAATATACAATTCACTTGTTGTCCTATTCAAAAAAACAATTCACTTGTTGTCTATGTGTACAAAAATATGTGTTCGGAATTCAAACATAAACATGGTATGCCGTATGCTCAGTTAGGGAAAAAGAAAATACACCATCTAAAATTTTCGAGAAACTTCGATCATATTATTCACTTACAATAATGCAAGTTGTCCGTTGGATCATAATTCACTTGTATACTAAGTATAAAAAAAATACTTCGGAATTCAAACATAAACACGGTATGCAGTTATGCTCGGTTGTGGAAAATGAAAATACAACATCCAAATTTTACTGCAATTTACCATGAAATATTTTCAACCTTTCTTCTTACCCTTTTTGCTACTTATTTGACTGAATTAAATTTGCTACTTTTAGTTTATTAATTCAAGTAGAATATAGATTCCGATTTTTTGAGAAAGATTATGTCAATTATGAGAAGAAAAGCTTTTTATCATCATTACCAAATCCATTTGTCATTTACTCTCATGATTGGGACTTTTAGTCCCTAGAGAGTTTTGTCCAGTTTTGCTTTCTTAACAATCAACTTTTAGCTTATCTAATTCTCCCATTGTCATCTACTCATTTGAAATCCTTCAATCAAGGTTGAAAAATTCATTTAGTTTTATTGGAATATAAAATTCCAGTGTTGAAATATATGGCCATGTCAGGACAAACTTGCATGTACAAATTTTGCAGGCATGGTGTAGCTTTAGCTGTTTAGCATCTTTATTTTATAGTACTGGCCAAAACCCATTTCTTTTCTGTTTTTGTTTGTTTCTTTTTGTTATTTTGGATTTGATTCACATTTCTTACATGAACTCTTCCAGTTTCAGTGCTGTTTCTTGACTCCCTTTTGCCTTTTCTTTTGTCACCCTTTCTCACCTCTTTTGTAACAGAGAGAAAAGTTAAAAGACTTTTCTGGGCTTTGTTTGTTAGTTTTTGTCTATTCCTAACAACTCTTCAATCAAGAAACTCCAATGATTGAGTGAAAAGCTGGGATTGTTAGAAGGAATAGAAGCTTTGTGGGAATGGTTTGATGATTTGAAGGCATTTCTTGAAAAGGGGGTGAATCTTTTTTGGATTCTGGATGCAATGAGTTTGCTGATAAAGGGTGGGAATGTGAACAGGAGTATGAATGATGAAGAGGGTAGTGCTGTGATTGTAGCTGTGAAGGCTTCTAATGAGATTTCAAGATGTGCTTTGGCTTGGGCTTTAACCAATGTGGTTCAATCTGGGGATCGTGTTAGGCTCCTGGTTGTCATTCCAACTCATCATCATCATGGTAAAACTGAAATCCCCCTTTCTGGTTTTAATTGTCTGGGAAAATCTTGGATAATCAAGTTTATCAGAAGTGTTTAGCCTTTGTATATGAATGTTGGACATGTATTGTCTGTGAGTCTGTCTGTGGAACATTTGGAACCAAAATCCCTTTTCTAGTTTTGGTTTTGTGGTTTTCGTTTATCGAATCGTTTTCGAAAATCGTGCATAATCAAGTTTATGATAAGTATAATTGTGTATGAATGTGTTATGTATGTGAGTTATGTGATGTGAAACATTTGAAACCTATAGTATCTATGAGTTTTCATTGATGGTTGTTTACTCGAGGATTTCGCAATTTTATTATGTATTTTTAGCTACAGCTTGCAGTGTTAAGGTCAGAAGTGTTATTGTGTTAATATAATCCCTTGTGTATGTGTGAATTACTGAATGTGTTATGTATGAGAGTTATGTGAAGTGAAACATTTGGAACCTATAGTATCTCTGAGCTTTCATTAATGGTTGTTTAGGCGAGGATTTCGCGATTGTTTTTATGTATTGTTAGGTACAGTTTGCGGTGTTAAGGTCAAGTGTTTCCTGATATAGTAGATACTGATAAACATTGTCAATATAGGAAGTGAATTATCAATGGTTGTTTAAGAAAGAATTTCACGATTTTGTTGATGTATTGTTAGCTACAGCTTGCAGTGTTAAGGTCAAGATTGTTTCTTGATGCAGTAGATGCTGAGATACATTGTCAATATGGTGATTGTTATGTATAGTTTCTGGATTGATAGCGTAATTGTTCTGTTAGGTTGGTTATGGGAGGGTCTCCACAAGCTTCATATACCACTTCCGAAACTCCATTTGCCAAGATTTCACAGCGATTGCACTCATGGTCACACACATCTTCACTGGAACTCGATGATAGCTGGAAACTTCAATAAGCAGAAGAATTATATCACTGAGGTCTGCAACCAAATGATGAGTGAACTATGGGAAACTTTTGATCCGGAAAAGGTGCAGTTCTATTCTTTGCTATTCCTTTTGCTAAAGATTGAGATGTTATGTGTGTTGCCTCGGTTAACTGCTGGTTTGATATAGGTTAGGTTGAAGATGAAAGTGGTTTATGGTGGAACACATGGTGTAGTGGCTTCGGAAGCCAAGAAAGCTCAAACACAATGGGTCGTGTTGGATAAGTAATACACATAACCTTAGCTTTTCGTTTATTTTTTCTACGGAGCTTATCTGATAAATTTCCCTTTGCTCATTATCTCTTAAAAGCCATATGAAAGAAGAGGCGAAATCATGCATGGAACAGCTCGACTGCAACGTTGTAATAGTGAGGCATTCAGGACCAAAGGTTCTCCGTTTGAATCTAATTGAACCTAAGCCAGAGCCCAAGGTAGTTGTTACGACCCCTGAACATAAACAGAATGATATCGAGTGGAATACTCCTACCAAGGTACCAAATGTGACCCCTACAAGCAGCCCGGGTCGTAAATCATTATCTGAAAGTACTGAACGTCTATCCTCCACGTCGGGCATAGACATGTTTAACTCTCCGAAATTCGTTTCTGAAATCGATTGGGAGCCAAAGGAGAAGAAGGTATTACCATCACCACCACCTGAAGACCATGAGTTTGATAGAACTGACAATGAGTTTTCGGACAGTGATAACTTAAGCTCGTTCTCAGCAAGTGTGTCTTCTCAGCAATGGGTTGAAGACAATATGAGTTCTGCCGATGAAGGTTCGAAGCATTTAAAGCCACGTCTACGAAGATCTCTCAGAAAAACACCTAGTTCCATTTCCGAAGTTGAGGGACATCCAGATTACTCTAGGAAAATGAGAGAGATTATATATCTAAATAAGAAATCGCCAGACGACTCTCCTCCTCTATGTACAGTGTGTCGGCATAAGTCACCCTTGTTCGGACAGCCTCCCAAGTCGTTTTCGTACTCTGAGCTTGAGCAAGCTACCTGCGGTTTCTCACGAGATAATTTCTTGGCTGAGGGTGGATATGGTTCGGTATACAGAGGAGTGCTACCTGATGGCCAGTTCATTGCTGTGAAGCAGCATAAATCAGCTAGTTCTCAGGGTGATCGAGAGTTTTGCTCGGAAGTACATGCCTTGAGCTGCGCACAGCATCGTAATGTTGTCATGCTTATCGGTTATTGTGTGGAAGACGACAGACAGATTTTAGTTTACGAGTACATCTGCAACGGTGCTTTGGATTCTCATCTTTATGGTACTTACTAGTTCCAACACATTCGCCTTTTAGGCACAAAGAACATAGCTCTATCTATAATTTTGTCGTTTTCTGATCTTAGTTTTCCCTCGTAAAATGCAGGACATGATCATAATCGATTGGACTGGGCAGCACGCCAAAAGATCGCTCTTGGAACTTCTCGCGGATTGAGTTACCTTCACGAGGAATGCAGAGTGGGTTGCATAGTCCATCGGGATTTGCGGCCAAACAACATTCTCCTGACCCACGATTTCGAGCCACTGGTATGCCTCTCTTCTCTACAAATTCTGCTGTCAAACAGAACCTATTTGTTCGTGTTCTTAAAATTATTTATCTTTTGTTATGTATCTCCTTCGCTTTCGACCAAAGGTTGGAGACTTTGGACTTGCAAGGCTGCAACCCGACAGGCTTCTAACCGAGGAGACGAGAGTAATTGGAACTTTCGGATACTTGGCCCCGGAATATGCTCAAACTGGTCAAATCTGCGAAAAAGCAGATGTTTACTCATTTGGTGTGGTGTTGGTGGAACTGCTCACCGGGAGGAAAGCTGTCGATATAAACAGACCCAAGGGCGAACAGTGCCTCACACTATGGGTGAGAATGTGCAAATGCCTAGATACAATTTAGGCCATTTTGCTTGTTCTGTCATACTGAAGCCATATTTTCTATCCATCTTTATCTGCAGGCACGCCCTTTGCTCGAAGAGAATGTGGCATCGAAACTAGTTGATCAATGTCTGGCGAACAACTATTCGGAACAAGAGGTCCTGACAATGATGCACTGTGCTTCCTTGTGCCTACGCCGGGACCCTGAGTTGAGGCCTCGAATGTCTCAGGTAAAGATGATAACCTTTCTATTTGAAGATCGATACATCACAACAGTTTCACAGAATGTTACAACAGAACTTTCTCTGTTTTAGGTGCATCGGATGTTGGAAGGTGATGTTTTTCATTAAGTTACTGGATATCAACTGCTCGACTTGGAACAACAGTCCATCTAACGCTGCTAAGCAGCGAACGAGCTAGCTCAAATCAGAAATATACCATTTACGCTATCTTCTTCCCCGGAGCCAGCCATGTACCTATATATAAACCAAATTTTGCTTAGTTGATGTTTTCTCAACTTGGTAGGGTGTAACTGTTACATTGTTTATGCAGCTTTGTTTCTCCATTCTTGAAATATTAGTCAGTTTGTGGTTGGAAATATCCCTTCACTTAGAAGTTGAATTGTATAGATTTTGCGTTTTCGCAGACGATTTTCATACAAACTCATATATATAGAGGAATATTATTCATATTTGAACAGCAGTCCCGAGTTACAAGATGTGTTACAATCCAACTCAGTTTGCAATACGCTTCCATCTACTACAGGTATAATAGGGCGAATTCATCTGACAACTACTTGCATAAACAGTGTGACCAAACACAACAGTTCTACATAAGTTCAGAAAGCATAACTAGTTTTTATACCAAGAAAATATGCCACTGTTCAGCATCTCAAAAGGATAAGTATAGTGAACATGTTGTACTCTAAACCTTGAGCGCTGCAATGCTACTGAGAGCACTAACATACAAATACACTGTCTATCAGATTATTTCTCTCTTATCGATGAAGCTGGCCATGTATGTAACACAAATCTTGAACGATATTAGAACATACAAAGAGCGGGCTATTCCATCACTGCGACTCCTCCAACAGCTTTGATTTTCTCAATGATGGCAGTCGCCTCATCTTTTGTAACCTGCTGCTTGAGTATAGCAGGGACTTTCTCAACCAAATCTTTGGCTTCCTTCAAACCTAAATCTGTGAAAGACCGGATCTCTTTGATCACCTTCAATTTTGAAGCAGCATCAAATTTCTCCAACTTAATATTGAAAGTAGTCTTCTCAGCCTTTGCCTCTTCAGGCTTAGCAGATCCAGCAGCCGCACCACCTTGTGTACCCAAGTCCACTCCTTCTCCCTCAATATGTTGCAATTTTGGATGGTCGATCAATGACTGTTCGAGGGCAATCCAAATTTGCTCACGCTCCTCTGAGGACAGAGATGCAAATTTCTCACTAAGCTGAACAATCTTCTCTGATGGAGGAGGTCTTGCTCCATATGGTTCATAGAAGGCAGGGTACTTGTACTTGGGGGGCTGGGAATTGGGATCTCTTGGAGTAAAGTCAGGCTGGAAACAACGATACTGCAAAGGACCCATTGTCCCAAGATTACGATGGGCACGAACCGTTCTACATAAAGTAGCTAGCCTCATATTTTATTGAGGGATAGAAACTATAAGCCCAACAAGCCTCCTCAACGTCAACCGAAACTTGAGATCTTTTACAGCAGAAAATACTCCTGCTTTCAACGAAGACCAGATGCCATTAGTAACATAAACTAACCCGCAGCGGAACAAATTTGATCTCTTCCACTTAGTCCATATTAGAAAACACTTCATAATATTGTAAAGAGATCAAATGAAACATGTAAAAGTGGCAGCTAAGTGAATATGGTTGGTGTTTGCAAAATGTGCTAAGAAATAGAGAATCGAAGTAGTTTTCCGATAAACGATAATCACCAAAATAGCCGATTCAGAGTTCGAAGTTCGAACAATCAGCTCAGCTGAGATTAGTAAAGAATACAGAGCTGGAGATAATTATTCTAAGCTGGGAATTGATTTCTAGTGATTCTGCTACAAAAAAGCTACAAGCATTTGCAAACATATTCTTAACATACAAAGACAGAATCAAAATCCAATTTTATAACGAATCGATAGAAACACAGACGAAGCTCAAAATCAGCAACTCAAAATTATGCTAAAGAACATAAAAATGTGTGATTTGGTAGTGTAATGTCAATCAGGAATATTACCCTAGCTCAAAAAGTAATAGGTAAAAACTTTGCACCATTTACATCATTTATCTCCCTCAATTCATCAATTTAGGAAGCACCATGAACTCAATTTGACGAAAACATCTATAATTTCAGCTCAAAACTAATTAAATCTCACCCAATACGCATTAACAGAAAACAACGAAAATACGAAAAGTTACAAAGATTGCTATGAATAAGAAGATTCGTTACCTGGAAGTGTTTCGTCGCCGGAGAAATGAAGCCGATCGGAAGAAGGAATTAGGGCTGCGTTCTAGCAGATTCGTGAACTGAACTAACTGGCTAATGGACTTGGGCTTCTAGGTGAAACAAACCAAATGGGCTCTGCCTCATAATCCATAAATGTTAAGCCCAATCCAGATTAGTCTATGTTAACGTGTGCGATTGTGCCTCATGATGTTTTAATGTGTGTCGTACATTCGTACGGTCGTATTACATTTGTACAAAGTGATTTATTTGTTTCATTGTATAACACATGAAGCATCATGAGGCACAACTACATATGGTAGCATTAAACTAAACCGTCTAATTGCACAGTAGTTTCTGAATTCAGGACAATCACCTGACTTTTCGGGTAATCCTTTAACCAATTTACCAAAGTCGGTCCTTTGAGTAACCAAGGTATCGAAAATCGGAAGGTAAACATATTGCATAAAAACCAGAAGTGAAAAGAGAACTTAATATACCAATTTCAAATATCGAACGATAAACATACGATACCGAAATTATTGATAAGTACAAACTTGTAAGTGGACATGATTCACAACTTGCTCATTCAACACTCTATCAATGCCTCTATCACTTTCTTTTCTTCTTTTCCTTGATAGAATGATGAAGTTAGTTAAATACAAATATCACTTTATATTCAAACCCGCACTTATAATGATCATATCTCCATGGTCACAATCAACACCATGAGTCGTCGATCCAAGTGTCAAACTTAGAACAAAATTTCAGATTGATCAAACAACTTTCAAAGGTCAGATTTTGAAAATTAACATGATGATGATGATGATCACCATTGTAGTCGTGTAGTTTTAGGGATAATCTGCAGACATAAAGTTGAACTTGAACAAACTCTATTGACCAGAAGTGGAATGTTTCTAGGATCATAATAATTACATCATGATAGGTATATATCTTCTTCTTCTTGATAAGACACATTTTATCTCAAAAAGAAAAATAAGAAAGAAAGAAGGATAAGACACATTTAGTGGCCTGCAGTTATCTGCACATCAATCTTCTTGGTCTGCTAATGTAGAAAAAGAAAATAGAAGAGAAGAAATGGATTTACTATTTCAAGATAAAGATACTTATATTATATTATATCGAGATGTAATTGAAAACAATAGAGTCTAAGTGATCTTACAATAAGATATATTTTTAATAAATAATTCATTATGATATATGAGGTGCAAAATTATTCAAGGAAATTGAAGGCAATTGATGATGTGACCTTTTTGTTTAGGTGTTTTAGGTCTTCTTTAGTCGAATGGGCTATGTGCATGGTCAGTAAGACGAGGGAGGAGTTAACCCTTATAGTGGATTGTGTGTGGGTAGAAAGTGTGAATCAACAGCGGTGTGACTGTTGGATACTTGGATTCATCACTTATATGCCTCGTACGTAAATGAACCTGTAAGAGGTTTACATAAGCGATTTAAGAGGTAAATTTTGAAAACGGCTTGATATCTTGTTGGTTGGTAGGCAACGGTGAGGTGGAGGGTTGCTAGAAGATTGACCCTCTCAGAATACAAACATCAGACATGACCCTTGACGAGTTCAAGCCAGAACAGTCATGGTCCGAGAATAAGCTTTTGTTAGAACATGTCAAACTCTAGGTGTAATTGCATGAGGTTGCCCTCTAACTAGGGAAAGTACAAATGGACTCATAAGAGTTTTGGTATGTTCCCCCTTGAAGTTTCTAGAATAGAGTTAATATATTGTTGAGGCGAAATCATTATTATGCAGTTCGGAACGAATCAGTCTCTTTTTAAGATTTTGACACTCTCCACCGTATTAAATATACTCTACATGATAATTGTTTAGTTAATCACGTAATTGAAAGATTTGATCGATGAAGTTTTTTGATCATACTAGAAGAAAGTCGATCATAAGAAGTTAGGAAAATAACATTTTCTTTATCTCAATCTCTCAAAAGATATCAAGCACAAGATTGCTTTATTTATTTTTGTGGTACTACTACTACTACTCACCCCTAATAATTGAGGCACTTTTAATTTCCGATCGATAAAAGGTGGACTATTAAAACCAATGACTACTTATCTTTAACATCCTAATCACACAAATAAAGCTCCACTAAGTCTTAACCCTAATCACCTTTTCTTTTAAATATCAAATCCCATAATAATATTCCCCATAATATCTCCTTAATCCCACACAATTTGCCATACATTGGCTCGTACAATTAAAGCTAATATTTCTCCCTTGTTTTGTATGCAAACGTGTATGCTTTTAAACAACAATTGTGTCCTTGTCAAAACATGTTTGATATTTCATGATAATTGATCATTTATATTTTAATTTGGAGAGAGAAATAAAGATCTAACTTCTTGTGTATATGCCACTTGTATTATTACTTACAAGTCTACAAATATGAATTGTACAAGTGGCACTCAAGCAACTTGGTCTTGAAAATTGACCAACATACGACCCCGACTTCAGAGAAGATGTATGTAGTCAAAACGTATTGTGTATCTTTTCAAGTTTATGAAAAGTGGAAGAACCAACTCATGAAAGCATAAACAGATATTATAGTAGTTGACAGATAAAACTTGACTAGGTGTAGATATTATTTTGACACGGACATAACATAGAACGTACCCCTTATACATATTTAACGGTTAAAACGTATTATGTATCTTCACGAGTTTATAAAAGTGGAAGAACAAACTCAGGATGGCAGAAATAGATATTATAGGAGTTATTTAGATGATAAAATTTAACTAGGTGAAGATATTATTTTGACGCGGACATGTAAGATATTATATTTTATCGTTTCTAAAGATAATTGAAAGGTGAAACCCTACCTATAAGGGTTTCTTTCATTTTCTACTTTTTATTCTGTTTAAGGAAGATAGATGGAGAAAGCTAATAGTTTGTTCCATGTTATAATCCTAGTTGTAAAAATATCAAACATATAAAAAAAGTATTTATTTATTTAATTTTATTTATTTTGGCCATCCAATCATCTACACTTGGTGTGCAAAACTTTTTCCTTCATAAAACCCCACTCACCTTATACATCATATCTCACATATCACCAATCTCTCTCTCTCTTCTCTCTCTCTGCATGTAGAAGTAGTTAAGTTTAGGTATCTCTGTCTGTTGTTTAAGGGCACTGTCCTAGGAATTATGGGTAGAAAATGCTCACATTGTGGGAACATGGGTCACAATTCAAGAACTTGCAACATTTCTAGTAGTACTAGTACCAAAGTTCCTAGTAACAATGGAGTCAGAGTATTTGGTGTGCAGCTTGACATCTCCTCATCTTCATCTACTAATCCTCTCAAGAAGAGCTTCAGTTTCGACTGCCTCTCGGGCTCTTCGTCTCCGTCTTCCTCTTCGTCGCATGTGAATAATCTGAGTGGCGCGGAGAGGACGACGTCGTCTGTTGGTGGCTACCTCTCTGATGGACCATTAGGCCAAGTGCCTGAGAGAAAGAAAGGTATGATTATTGCTAATTGCAAGCAAGTTGCTCAACTTAAAAGGAAAGGTCTAGTTTGTTCAAAAGTTAAAATTAACTTTCTTCTTTTAGAAGTGCTGATCTTTGTTAAAGGCCTGTCCTGGCTGTCTGGTTTATTGTGGCAAAGTCTTATGATATGTACACTTCTTTTTAGTAGGCCATGTAACTTTCTTCAGTTCTTGTATTAGTTATCAGATTCTGGAATCAAGAATCTGATCATACTGTAATTTTTGTTCGAATACTGATTGCTGAACTCGATTGTTAGGAGTTCCGTGGACAGAAGAGGAACATCACATGTTCCTGATGGGGCTCGAAAAGCTTGGAAAAGGAGATTGGAGAGGTATCTCTAGAAACTACGTGACTACTCGTACTCCGACTCAAGTTGCTAGTCATGCTCAGAAGTACTTTCTCCGGCAGAACAGCCTGAACAAGAAGAAACGCCGTTCTAGTCTCTTTGACATGGTAATTCCATCTCTTTTCGTCTATTCTAACTGCATTTATCGCACTCTATGTCTTGGGAACGACGTCCTGCCATAAGGATAGTGTCACGGGTGCTTTAATGTGTTGTACACTGCAATTACTGGACGCCTGTAAAGGCGGACAGTACAACTCGATCAAACACTTGTGTACACTATCCCTAAGAGTAGACTGAATGTTCCCTGAAGGATTTTCGAGACTCTTATTGGAGTTAACCGAGTCTGTTTTGTAACAGGGAGGTGCAAACAATGCTGCTTCGAAACGTGAAGCTTATGTAGACCTCAATTCCTTCGACGAGGACAAGGAGCAGGAACTAAACGAACAAGATCAGAACGGTAACGATTTTGCAATGGCTTCACAGCAGAGTTTCATTTGGTCCTACGATAATCTCAACTCCCAGCCGATGAGCTACAATTCTCATAATGTAGCTTCTGATCAACTGGAGCTTACACTCTCGGCTCCTATGAATGAATCATCGACGAATTTAGTCTTTACATAAATCTGAAATTCTGAATGATCGATTGATCAGAATTCAGATGCAAGCAAACTCTGTTGTAGACCAAATTAAAGGATCTGCTACTCTGTGCTGCTGTATTTCATATGCTAGTGTTGTTGACTTGTAGTACTTGAGTTTCTTCCCAGGACTAGGCTCACTTGTCTACTTGTTCCTGATGTTGTATTGATAATACAAATGTGAGCTCCTGTATGATGCAATCCGTCACAAGTTCGCGCTAGGACAGACACCTTCAATCCTAAGTCGAAATGTTCTGTTTTCACCTAACAAAACGCAACAATACACGACCATATGTCGAAACTTACATTCTAGTTGCTGAATTCCAGGACCATGAATCCTACAACATTAAACCACTTACATACCAGCAAGGGATCCTATCAGTAAATTCGTCAGCCGGAAGAAAATACTCACCGTTTTTGTAAGTTTCTTGTAGTGAATCGCGAAATATTATGTTTTCAGTTTTCACCTATCAAAACGCAACCATAACGACTTGAACTACAAACATGTGTTAAAACTTGAAATGCTAGTTATCAGTTGCTGCATTACAGGACCATGGAGTTCTGCAATATACCGGCCTTTTCGAAGCTAGTATCCAGACCAATTGCTCCTACAAGGCACACACACTTCACAAATCGACTCCAACTGTGCCTGGTAGTTGCAGTTGTAATGCAACTGTATCTAGACCAATTGCTCCTACAGGATACACTAATACACACTATCAAATCGACTTAAACTGTGTCTGGTAGATGCAGTTGTAATGCAACAGCAATGGTATCTAGCTAGACCAATTGCCCCGCTACAGAATACACTGATACACACTATCAAATCGACTCAAACTGTGTCTGGTAAGTGCAGTGGTCGTAAAACGGATATGGAATATACCATATCCAGGAATTAGGTGAAATCTGGAAACAGAGATTCTGTTGGTTGATGAAAAAGAACAAAAGATGATTGATGATTCAGTTGTGAAAAAAGCATATGCGAGCCAGAGCTGTTTAATGTAGTTATTAAAACTGTAGAATACTACATAGATACAACACAGAGGATGCCGACAAGGATTGTCATTACTTTTAAATTACATGGACCACTCCATTTCTGGTGTGACTCTAATGGTGACATTCTACAGTTCTACACCTTCATTGGTTGATTCTGAAATCCATGGATGTTCAGAGCAAGGTAATTATTGGTGCAGTTAATACTGCACCCAAAAATAGTTGGTAGTGTAGTAAGTTGCGAACGTGTTTTTTTCGTGTATTGTTTAACACTGTAAATATCCACATAGCATTATCTTATTGGTTTTACGGTGTACACTGAGTATAGACATGTGAGTTTGAACAATCCATGAATATTAAGAGCAAGAGCAAGGTAGTTATTGGTGTAGTTAATACTGCACCCAAAAATAGTTGCCTTTGTTGGTCGTGTAGTAAGTTGAGAACATGTTATTTTCGTGTATTATATAACACTGTATACATCTATATAGCACTATCTTATTGGTTTCCGGTGTACACCGAGTAAAGACATGTCAGTTTGAGATGATAACGTGTTACGATGATGATTATGAGACATCGGAAGCATCGGTCAAGAATAGTTGTGGGTGTTTGCAGTTTGATACGGAAGTATGTTCTTTTCGTACACTATAGAACACGCTAAACACCCCACGTGACACTACCTTATTGATATCGAGAGGGTATCAAGATGTACAACATTGTGAGTCAATAATGTGTTACGATAATGATTATGAGACAATGGAAACAACACCTAAAAGTCGTTTCGTTATTGGTACTTTTAATACGTCGTGAACTAATGATCATGTTCTTTTCGTGTTTTGTAGAACACTGTAAACATTCACATAATTGTATCACCATCTACAGACAATATAAGCATGTAAAGTTGAGCCAATAACGTGTTTTATTAACGATTATGAGATAAGAAAAAGACCATAAAACTTTTAAAAGATGTTGAATGCTAAAGATCGTACGGAAGAGAATCTAGAGTCCAAAGCAGAATCCAAGTTGCAAGGCGCAAGTAGTGCAACAAACATCAGCAAGTAGTGTATCAAACATATGCAAGTAGCATCTCAAAATATCACTTATCATACACATTCATACTTGATCTTATCCATATAATCTGACATATTACATATGGATATTTCATCCTTGTTTTGGTTAATGATTACTTGAACACAATCTTTGAAAATCCACTAACTGCTGATTTCTGTTAATAAACAATTCAGTCTTTGTTCAATCCACCTTAAATTCTATTCAGTTTCCTTTCGTTCTGTTTAGTTCAGAAATTTTCAGAAGATTAAACAGTACGAAATCTTTGGTAGAGATTAAGGTTGTGTTGGTGCTGAAGTGGAGTTGGATTTAGAAAGAAGATAACCTAATTAAAGAAAGATACAAAGTATCCCTTGTTGTCCGATCTATTGGCAATATGCAAGGACTGGGTACAATTTGGACTTGTCAAACAGGACCACTGAGAGGACGATGCTAGAACTGTCATTCACTTTTGTATAATAATGGTAATATTACTAGGATTTAGGACCTCATCTGTACCTACACCACTTATTGTATCTCCCATATATAGCCTTCTGCTATATAGCCAGACCCAACCATGGTTGCACTCGTACTATTATCATGTGTCCGTATGGAAAAAACGAGCTTATAAGTTGACCGATAAGTCGATCGCTAGCAGTCAGTGGATGTCACACTTATTTTTTGAAAATCAAATTAGAGTACCTTTCATATCAGTCACTTAATCAATCACCTTATTGACATTTACCAAGTAGATTTATTTTCATATAAGGGGAATTATCTGATAAGGTGACTAATCATGTCGGGTCAAACATTTACCATGCAAGCAATCACCGTTGATACGCAACATAAGATAGCCGAGTCGACCACCGAGTCGACCACGTGTTCATCTGAGCCAGCATACTCGAGGCAGCCGTAGGCCATTTCACTGTAACCAACAAACAGTAATTAGAAGTTCTTTACTTGAATGTGTAAATAGCTAAACTATATAGTGTGCATTTACGAGGTAAACATTCATTACTATCAACTACCTCGATAGAGAGGTCCGAACCGAAACTTTCGTCTAACCTCCTCAACTATAATGTTACATCTCCAGACAGGGGTCTAACCCCTTCCTTACAAGTGAGTCACCAGAACAGGTGAACGATTCGACATAGTTAACACCAAACGCTATCCGAAACATCCAATAAGCAGGAAGAGTGTGACTTGAAACATGACACAACTCAACAGGTTTATGAATGAAGAAGTTGCTATCAAACAATGATAATAAGAAAAATATGTACGTTTGTCATATTGCAATCGCTGCAAGAAAACAAAGGACCATTAATTCCTGATATTCTGTTTTTCAACCATTTCTTATTTTCACTCTTGTCTGTATTTCAAGCCAGCTACACAATTTTCTGATTTTCTTTCATCTCCAGCTTTATTGTAGCCTGCTTGTAATCCGTAACGTTCCAACTGTTTCAGCAGAAAAGGACCGCACCCGTTCAGAAACAGTCACATTATCAGCTCGTTTTGCAGAAACTGAAAACAGATACTTAATCAAGTTAGGTCTATTCTAGATTTTATTGTAACAGGCTAACAGCAACATGTTTGAGATATTTGGACAAAGGCTGAAAGGAGTTTAGAGATTATTGAAGTGTCACTCTTGAGCTCAAACTGGCAGACATGCATGAATCTAAGAATCTTTAATATCTAGTATGATACTAGTTTGCTGTCATCTTAGTCTTGAATTCTGTAGAGGACATCCACTTGGTAAATATCTAAATATCAATAATGAATTAATCAATAATGATTAATTGTTTGGGGAAAAGAATATTCAATCATGGATTCTTGATTCAAGTTGCAGCTAGAATAATATGATGATGGTTCCATTGAATGATCAGCTACTTTAAAATTATGTAGCACATCTTAATCTTCAAATTTTTATACTCTTTTTTTTATATAAAAAAGAAATTCATGTATATGGATTGTATTGGCTCCCAGATCCAATTTAACAAATGATCTGACTCAGATGTTTAACATTATATGAGGAATGAACAGAATTAATAATGGGGATTTAAATTAGTTTGATTTCAATACGCATTATTGTTTCTTAATCTGTATCTGAGTGTTTTGTACCGTTTTTACACAGGAAAAAACCGTCTTTTCCACGACTACCTGCAAAGAAAAATTGCAATTGGTTTGGGACAGAGTTACTGGCAGCTAGCCTGCCAATTCACAATTTCTAGCATAAAACAAGATTGGGCTGTAAAAAAGAACCATTCTTGTTCAAGTCCAGCACTGTATGGGCAGTCATGTAGATACTAGAGATTGTTTAGGTTATAAGCCAAATTCAAGTCCAGTAAGATACAAGTTGGATCTGGATCTGGGATTCAAGATTGTTTTATTTCTTCCTAATCTCGACATCTCCTCGACATACTTACTTAACACATCAAAAAGTACGTCAACCATCTCCACAGTAATATAATACTCCAAAGTTTTACTGTTTGACCAAAATGAATATGAGAATCTAGTACTTGGACAGAGGGAGTAAACATTGCCTTCTACTAGGCGTTCGTGTTATTTCAAGAATGATCTTATTTAGCTGATTAGTTGGTTCCGCACTGTACTCCTACACATTATAAACCTCCATGACATATTCTTTTCTAAATTTAAGCCTTATAGCTTTAGGAGCAATATACGGACACGACATGGACACAATTGACCAAATGAGAAGCTTTTGAAAGAACGGAGTAAGTACACCGTATTAAATAGCAGCCCTTAAGTCAATTTTCACACCTATAGAATATTACTAACCAAACTGAATTTCATTGCTTGGTTCAAAAGGAAGCAATTACACAGAAACAAATGGTCAGATTATGATCCTAATCAAGTACAATTATGACTAATCACACACTTAGACAATACCATTACCGCCCATTGGAGCACAAAATACCTGTGTTCATCTCCCCTCAACCAGAACTCCTACTCCCACATTCAGTGGCACATAGTTTCGTCACATAAACCAATCATTCAAATCACAAGAAAACTACCACTTACAGTAAAGCAGTACAATATACTAAAGCCTAGTTGTCATGTGTTACACATACATATTTGGCAGGTTACCACAAACCGAAGCATTCTACTGAGTACTGTTATTTTCACCTTAAATTCAATTTCAATAAGTTGAAGTTATGTATAGTTTAGTTCAGGTTTGCTTAGTTGAGATTTATACTTCAAACAAGTTAAGTTCAGTTCAGGCTCATTCAATTCCGTTCAAATTAGTTTAGTTCAGAGTAGTCTAGTTCAGAGATTTTCAGTTGATCGGATAACACCTAATTTCATGGATAGTAAAATGTAAGATCTATGCTGATAAAGAGGTAGATTTCATCAAGAGTCAAATAATAGAAAAGTAACTAAGACCACATGTTGATGCTGGTGATCTGAATTTGGACTCAATTATTTATACTTTACTTGATCTTCCCTATGTAACCAGATAATTCTCCTTACAGTAAGGTTATGGTTCACCTGTAACTTCCATTCCTTAAATCTAACTGACTGTTGTAATTTTATAACACTTTATGAAGATCTAGTGGCCTTTGCCCAATTGCTATATATACTCCAATCAGGTTCATATCATATCACTTCATTCATAAACAGAGGAAAACAGAGAAATAGAGCAAGTTCTTCTTTACTTACCAAGAAAAAAAAAGGAAGTTGAGATGGAGATCCCTGTGATTGACTTCAGCAAGCTTGAGAGTGATGAGAGGAGTGACACGATGACACTCTTGCACGAGGCCTGCGAGAAATGGGGCTTCTTTATGGTAAGAATCTTCGTTTTCTGTGTGTAGAATGCATCTTTGTTAATTACTTATATTGCACGAAAGATCATGCGTTTTCGAGAAACTTACAAGTTTGGCAGTAGTCCTGACTTCTGATGCAATATTTTTTGATTGATGGGAACTTTAGTCCCATCTATGCTTTTGCTTAACATTTAGTGTTACAATACCTGCAGATTGAGAATCATGGAATTGACACTGCGACCATGGAGAAACTGAAGGATCTTATGAATCAGCATTACGAAGAAAACTTGAAAGCTAGTTTCTATGACTCAGAGACAGCAAAGAACCTGGAGAAAAATGGATTTATCAGCGAAAAGGATTGGGAAACGACCTTCTTTGCCTGGCACCGTCCCAATTCCAACATCAATGAGCTCAACAGCCTCTCCAAAGAACTGCGGTAAGCGATCAAAGGCATAACATCCAACATAATAATCTCAAGAAATGAAAACGGTTGTATTAATAAGTAAACTTGTATGTGCAGCAAAGCCATGGATGACTACATTGATCAACTAATCCAGCTAGCAGAAAAGCTTTCACAGCTCATGTGTGAGAACCTGGGAATAGAGAAGAATAGCATAATAGAGGCTTTTTCAGGAAGCAAGGGTCCTTCTGTTGGGACAAAGGTTGCGATATACCCTCAGTGTCCACGCCCTGAACATATCAGAGGACTTCGAGAACATACAGATGCTGGCGGTATCATTCTGCTGCTCCAAGATGACCAAGTTCCCGGTCTAGAATTTTTCAAAGATGGGAAATGGGTAAAAATCCCACCTTCGAAGAACAATAGGATTTTTATAAACACTGGTGATCAGGTAGAAATCCTGAGTAATGGGGTGTACAAGAGTGCTTTGCACCGAGTCATGGCGATGAAGGACGGAGAAAGACTCTCCATTGCCACATTTTACAACCCTGCTGGTGATGCAATCATTTCCCCAGTTTCCAAGCTGTTACTTCCAAGTAACATCCGCTTCGAAGATTATCTTAAGTTCTATACTAAGACAAAGTTCGGAGACAAGAGTACGAGATTTGAGACCCTGAAGAACATGGAGATTGGGAACTAAAGCTTTCTAACCAGAGGATGTACGAACCAGCTGAGTAATAATTCCGGCATAATATTGGCACCTTTCAATTCTGTCCGTGTTTTCCGTTTTTCTTTCTTTTTTTTTCTCCTTTTTTTTGCTTTTTTTGTTTCAGATGCCAAGTCCAGAGAAGCTGCTATACTGCTTCCTTAATTGTAACTCAATAAAGTCACAGTTTGACCACATATATAAAGTATGTGAGACTTCAGTTATGATTTATACTTGTAATCGGTTCATAACTCGAGCAGCGGGTGTAGTGGAAGTTAAACAAGCTAATATGCAGAAAATAAACAGAAGCTCCAACCAGGGAAAACAAACATGCAAGCTTTTAACCTCCTCAAATTTCAGAATGGTCTTGCTTTTGGGACTACTTCTTCAATTTTTACATACATAACGAGTAATGTACTAGCCTGGCAGTAAACTTCAGCACAAACATGAGAATCTACAAGGCAGACAATTTCAAGAGTATAGATTTGGTCACAAGTGAATTAGTATTTTTAACAGTAGAAGCTAACAAAAGCTTGTGATGCTTCAACAGGGGGGCACATTTTCTGACAAAGCACAATATAAAAGTGCAAAACTTCAAAGATCTCGAGTACCTGGCTGTGAATTTACAAACCAGGTGAACAAGCTGATCAACTGAATCTTGATCCAGATGCACATTGTAGTTCAAGATGTTCTGAAACAAGATGAATAAAGACTCCGTCCACACTACTTCATCGCCAATCAGACATCGGTGGCAGGGAAGGCAGATGAATTTCCGTGCATCCTTTTCACCACCAAGCAGCTTATGGCAAAACGCGGAAACATGAGCAGCTTGCAAGCATTCCTTAACCACTTTAGTAACCACATCGCATGCATGGTTGTTAATACCGTTTGTTTGAAGAATCAACGGAAACAAAATGGCATACTCCGTGCTCCTTTGATGCGGCTTGCAGTACTCAATTGTTGCACTCATCAGTAAACGAGATGGTGGCTCTTTGAGCGTCAGTAACTTAGGAAGGATCACCGAACAAAAAACATGACTTGTCCACCCGAGCTCATCGCCATCATTTCCATCCAACAAATGACTTATTAAACTCGCAACAAACTCATCTGCCACATTCCACGGCTCAATCAAACTCAAAATCGACAATGACCTCTCCTTCCTCTCCATACACACTTCACAAATTTCATTTCCCAATTCAACAGCTTTTGACGCAGAATCTAAACTCAAAACCCTTCCATTCAAACTTTTTGCCCTTTTCTCAGTTTCAGCATCTACAGCCTCATCAATCTTCGACTCATCCACCTCAACTTCTTCCATAACTTCATCACTCTCTCCTAATTCCTCATCTTCCCCAATCAAAGACGACACGTCTCCATCAAACCCCATTTTCTCACTCAACTCATCACACGAAAAAGGCAGCCACGACAACAACGGCTTACTATCCTTCGCAGCATTCGCAAGCCACTCCGGCAACGAACTAAACTCATCCTCCACACCCACTTCTTCCGAATCCAAACTCAAATCCGATATCCATCCATAATTAGACACAGACACTAAATCAAGCAGGTGGTGCGCAGCTTTCTTCACCCAAAAATCAACTTTCTTCCCCTCACTCAACACACCTCTAGCTAGCTTACACAAATCACTCTTGCTAAATCTCTGGTGATCATACGCAAGATACGACAAAACCCGAACCTGAACTAACTCCGGCAGCGTATGTATCCACATAATCCTGTTCATTCAACAAATAAAAAATTGAAAGGAAAAAAAACCCAAAATGCAGAAAAGGAAAGTAGAAGAGTCAAGTTGATTGATTACCTCTCGTCGGTTAAAGCAGTGAGCAGAGAAAGGAAGGAAGCGGTCGAGATGGGAGAGGTGTTTGATGAAGAATTGAAGGCTTTGGTGAGCCAAAGAGATGCTTCGGATTCAGGGGAAGGGGAGTTCAAGAAAATGTCGAACAATGGTGCCCACTGTTCCATTTTCTCCGGCGGATTTTTCTTTAGCAGGGTGAGCTATCGGTGTTCAGTGGTGACAGTGAGCAATTTTGAATTTCCCTCTTTTTTTCCGGTTGCCGGGAAATAATGCAATTCGCCGGAGTTTATGGAGAAGCTGAAGAAAAAGTGAATGGGAAGGGATATTGGGCTGGATCGGTACTTCAATTGGGCTGGTCGTCATCTCTAATGTGATTATTTAGTTGTAAAATTGGGCTTCTCGTTATAATTTACTCCCTCCGTCCGCTCAATTCAGCCCATCTTTCCATTTCGGGCGTCCGCTCAATTCAGTCTCATGTCTATAGAAAGAAACTTTTTTATTACTTTTAAATCAAACATTTCTACCCCATCCACTTGTACTATATATCAATATACTACCACAATTCAACCTCACTTATACTACTTTACTTTCCATTAATTACTCCACTATACCCCACTTATACTATATACCAATATATATACTACTCCTTAAATAATGTGCCCAAACTCTCATGGGGCTCAATTCGGCGGACGGAGGGAGTATATTTAGACGGTCTAAATTCACAAATTCGTCATTATGAAATGTTAAGTATTTATGGTGAAACTCTATTCCATAATCTCACTAATATCTTAAATGAAGACGAGTTTCATGACTAAGTTGGTTAAAATCAAAATTTGGACTACATGTTTGGATAAGGGTTTAAAGTTCAAACTTCATCAATTGCGAATTCTTGCATTTTAATTTAATATTACAATATTTGAAGTTTGAAACATGTTATTTAATACACACTCAAAATAATTTATCTAATACACATTCAAAATATGTTAGTGGTGAGATATCAACATCTTAAAAAAAAAATTAAAGGAAAGCAAACACATTAGAAATGAGATATATACTGCTTTATCGACTTATGTAGATTGATTTGACTATTATAACAATGTTTCTCAACCCCCAAAAAGTAAAATATTTGGCTAGTCATAGTTGAGGATCAAACTTAAGCTATAGGTTTTTCTAATAAAATAAGGTAATTGATGCGGCACAACCGCACAAAGTCACATGTGCATGGTTTACATTATATACTTACTTATGTTGTTAATGTAAACATTAAACGTCAGTCTTTTTATTCATAACACAGTGTATCATAGATCATCTAGTACATGAACTTGCTCTCGATATAATACTGAAATACCAATTCAATACGAGTAACTGTATCAGTCATAAGTCATCGTATCAGTTCGTTTTTCCAAAACTATTGTCAAGATCACCGACTCTCGACTATTTCCATGCCCTTTTTGCTCCTTTATAGTTTATACTCCCTTCCATTTCTCTAATCCAAGTGAGCTCACCATTTACCAGACAAGACCACGATGACCCAAATACGAACCCTTAATTTTATCACTACAAGACGAACCCCATACTGCATTGTTTTTGTTGTAAAGTAAAAGCAAAATTTCTCAAACTGTGTGTCTTTTTCTCCAACTTCCTTAAAATAGCCCTTATGTCACTCCCATTCCCATTCATTTCACACTCATCTCCTTGTCCCCTTCACCTCCCCTGTTCCCCCTCTGTTTCTCCCAATCATGGCATTGAGCAACAACATCACTGCTATCTTGAACTTCATAGCCCTCATGTGCTCCATCCCGATCATAGCTTCCGGCATCTGGCTGGCCTCCAAGACCGACAACGAGTGTGTTCGTTGGCTCCGTTGGCCTCTCATCTTCATCGGCATCGCCTTCCTTGTCGTGACCTTAACCGGGTTCGTAGGCGCCTACTATAAGAAAGAGGGGCTGTTGGGGGTTTACTTGGTGTGTATGTTTATACTTATTGTGTTGTTGTTGGTGCTGTTGGTGCTGGCGTTTGTTGTTACGAGGCCGAATGGGGCGTATGTGTCGCCTGGGATGGAGTTTCATGAGTATCGGTTGGAGGGGTTTTCGAGCTGGTTGAGGGAGCATGTGACTGATGCGAGTAGTTGGGTGAAGATTAGGGCGTGTTTGGCTAGCTCGGATATCTGTCCTAAGATGTCTCAGAGGTTTCTTACTGCGGCGGATATGTTTGCTTCGCATCTCAATCCTATTGAGGTATGTTTGTGATTTCTCTGTTTTGCACTGCTCTGGTTTGCTCTGTTTTCCTCTGTTTTTTGTATGTTCTTTTCTCGACTGTTTTTCTCTGATTTGTCTGTTCTTGACTGTGTTTCTCTAATCACTTCTGATGTGTTTTGCCCTGTTCAGCTCTGTTTTCCTATGTTTTTATCTGATTTTTGTTATGTTCTTGACTGTTTTACTCTGTTCTGCTCTGTTTTGTTCTGTATTTTGCCCTGTTCAGCTCTGTTTTCCTATGTGTTTCTCTGATTTTTGTTCTGTTCTTGACTATTTTACTCTGTTCTGCTCTGTTTTTCTCTGATTTGTTCTGTTCTTGACTGTTTTGCTATGTCATGCTATCATTTTGATGAGGTCTAAACTGATATCTTGATTAACACTAGTAGAATCTTGCTGTTGTGGTTAATCTACCTACCTGAATTCACGTGTACATTGTATCTTGGAAGCAACTAGAGTTAATCCATAACTAAATCGAATTATCGATCATAGAGTAGCCTCTTTCTTTAGGTATAAATAATCCTGTCCGACTTCCGACTTCAAAAAAGAACGAAGATTCAGGATTTTTCGAAATTTTTGTGAGAAAAAGCTCTAAAAGTGTAAAGTACTGATTGGTAGGCAATATGAAGGTTCAGAAGAAATTGTTGGTGTACACTTTACAGTTCATCTATAGTCCAAACTTTTGACATGAGACACTTATTTTATCATACTTTTGAAGGGTCAAGATTGCATTATGATCTTGCAACAATTTCTTGCACATGGTTACCCCACCTTGATTAATTTTGCTAGGTTAAAATTATTTGATGGAATGTTTCTGGGCCATGCTGCATTTATTTGAAATTGAAACAGTGAAAATTGAAGCCTAATCTTGCTTGTGACTGTGTTCTTGAGTGGTCCCTTTCCATCATAATGGTTCCTAAAAAATCCTAACTTTTTCAACTTTGTAATGATCTATAAAGAAACTTATGAGTTATGATCAGTTACTCAATTATTCAGAATGATTTAGGCTTTAATTTGGTCTAGAAAGTAACAATTTCATGTTTCGAAAAACAGTCAGGATGCTGCAAACCGCCTATGTTGTGTGGATTCCAGTATACGAGCCCTACGACGTGGGTTGGCACGCCGAACATAGCAGTTGATGCCGACTGTGCTATGTGGAACAATGATCCGAGCCAGTTATGCTACAATTGCGATTCTTGCAAGGCTGGTTTGCTCGGTAACCTGAGGCACGAATGGAGGAGGATAAACGTCATACTGATCATAACTATAGTGGTGTTGATTTGCGTATATGTCATAGCTTGTAGCGCTTACAAGAATGCTCAAACCGAAGAACTTTTCCGCAGATACAAACAGGGTTGGGTCTGATGACTTCAGTTCTGATCCAAGTTTATGTCATTGAACTTTTTTCCCAAGTGATGGTTTTGAGGCTTGTAATCTTTCTAGTTCTTTTTTTTTTTTTTTTTTTTTTTTTTAAGAATTTATGATTTTTTTTTACTTTACTTTTT
>JAYMSL010000305.1:0-26916 GCA_036897195.1 Plantago coronopus
TTCTCTCTCTTAAACACATACCCCACCTCTTACACATCTCTTACACCCCTATTATATTCCCTACTAAAACCTACTAAACACCAACTCTTATCCAAACACCTTTTTTTCACCCTCTACTAACAACTCTGTTACTATTCATCTGTTAACCAACACACTTTACTCAACTCTTAAAACCTTGTCCACTCAGCCCGTTAGTTGTTCAACAGTCTTATCAATGTCCATTTGAGCTTTTCTGTTTGGACTATGATGGAATATACCTTCACTTTTATCATAGCTGTTTGGGTATATTCCTATCTTATCAGGACACAATAGTGGCCAAGAACAAGTTAAGAACTATCTTAGCTTAACATCTGCTTAATTACACAAAATGTGTGCTTATTAAGAAAATCCCAAATGTAATAACAGGAGTCTGCAAAAAGAACTACTAGTAATAACAATTTGTTCTAACATCCCATCTCAGTGATTGCATTTTCTTGACTCTTAGGAACATTATTGACATATTGAGTCTGTTGGATTTTCGCATTGCAGGGCTTCGATGGCTTCGAATTGCACTGGTGCGATTTTCTCCTGCAAAATATGTTCCAACTCCTCTTTGTCTTGATCAGCTTCCTGAAATCCTCCTTCATACTTTCACACTCCTTCTCCAGCTCAGATACGCGTTCTTTCACGTCATCTATGTTCGATCCCATGTCTGCCGATACGTCTCTTCGGTGGCAACCCTCGAGCTTAGATAGTGGGGCAGATGAACTAGGATTCTGAGAGTTTTCCAGGTTGTCGGAAACGAAGAACCAGCCTGATATTGACGTGCGTAGCCTCAGCTGTTCGAAGAACAAGACCTGGACTATTACTCTTAGGGGCAGCCTTTCGTTCTGAGCAGCGTGCGTACTAGCTTCTAGTGATAGCTTTTGGCAGTTCATTAGTCTACAGAGTTGCTCCCTCTCGACGTCTGTCAACCACGGATGGGCCTGCAATCGAATACAGAAACATGAGTGCAAAAACAGTTAATCAGGGAAAACAATTATATGAGACGATCCAACTTGCTTAACAGGCTAAAATGAATGTCTAATAGTACACAGTTTTCTGTTCTAGTGCAGTTTTCAGGCGTTAGAAAGCGTTAATTTCACCTTCAAGTATATATCAATCGCACGATAAAGTCCATCAAAGACCGGCCTGGCGTAATCAGGAACTGCAGCAGCAAGAGCTTGGAATTTCGGGAACTTTAAGTTCACATCCGTTGCAACATCAGCAAGATAAGCATCTACCAGATTCGCCACCATCGTTAAGGACGTCAATGAATTAACCCCTTCAGTAATCTGCCCTTCCTCAACAATGCAAGGCGAAACAGCAGCAGACGCTTGGTCCAAGGCCATAAAATGATCCAGAATCCTCTGAAAACAGTCGATATCGTACAATGTCTCCACATAGTACCCCATGTTTGGCAGTAGTACATCTTCCAGTGAAGCTTGGTCCAACTGTATTCCAACCCTTCTCTCTAAATTCTCCCTGCAAGACGCGCTGGCCTGCAGTGCTGTAGCCGTACGCAGCAACCTTAGGAGAAACCTCGTATGCACTACTCCTTTTTGTGAAGGTAGCAACTCAACTAGCTCTTCAAGAAGTGCCCTTTGATCTGCCTCAGAAGGGATAGAAATAGTCGCAGCCGCGTGCAAATCCTTGAAACTCGACTGTCGATTCATATGTGGAATAAACTTCTTTGCATAGAACACCAACGCTCCGGCAATGCTCTCGGACCTCATACCTCCGGCTTCAACCGCTTGGATCAACCGTTTGTACAAAGGTAAACTAAGGAACGACACATCCTCGTACCACCAATCTTCACTCACCGACTGTGGTTTCGTCGGAGTACATATCCCATTCCACAAAGCACTACCCTTCGTTCTTCCAGCCTTATCACCACCTGAAACAGGCCAGCTCAACAACTTAGGATCAGCGCAAGCCTTCATCGCTAGAGAGTTTATGCATCTCGAAACAATGTGAAGCTGTTCGGCATGAGGCAGAACTTCTTCACACGTTTCAAGAGCCTTTATTGTATCTGTCCAATTGCCAAAGATTTCGTTCAGAAAAGCCTCCGTCTGTGCAACAAGGTTCCCTTCCCCATACTCCTCAGTCATTTCGAGATACTCAGCTGCACATCTGAGGCTCACCACATTCATCGATGTGAGCTCCAGCTTGACCCCGTAGCAGAATTTCGCTACTAGCTCGAAAGCTATAGCTCCTCCAGGCAATTGATTGAGTTGTAGAACCGATGCAGAACCATCAGTTGGTGTCGATTCTCCAAGTAGCTTCTCAAGCAATCCACTCCTTGACAGCAAAGGAAACTGCAAACGTATATGGCCAAGCACATTAGTACAAAATCTACTCACATTAGTGTTACCATGATTTGTAATCCTGCATACCTTGTGAAGATGAAATGACATCTCCCCGATTTCAATCGTGGCATCGCTATGCAGGCCAGACGTGCAGTGCCTAAACATTTCATATGAGAAATTCATCAGATTAACCAGTATACAAAATTGTTCTGTAACGTAATGGAAGAGAGTAAGATTCAATCTCTATAGCAACACATCTAACAAATCAAAAACAAAAATTACTAGAACACTTTACTCTCGAAAGCAAGTATACCGAATACAATGAACACGACGAACATGAATGCAGACACCATTCTCGAAGAATCACATTAACTAGTATACAAAACTGTTCTTAATCGAAGCGAATTGGCTTTCCAGTGTCATATAGCATTGTATCATAGAACTATTCAATCTCTATGGCAACACATTTAAAGAAACTACTAGAGCAATCCACTATCCAACCAAACAAGAATACCGATTTCAATGAACATAGAGAACACGAAACACAAACACTATTCCACGACTAACGAAAACCAGACGAATTCGAAGTATTATCGTTACCAAGATTGTCCATCGCGATGAAAAGCTTCAGATTTCGAGCCTAGCTTCATGTACGCCATACCTTAACACCTGAGTGTGTTATTCCAACAAAAGAGTGAACAAGTGATAGGAGAAATGGTTTAATAGTGATTATTTCAGGAGCTGAATGTTTCAACTTTTAATAGAAAATTTGGCCGAGTCTACAGGGGAAAATGAACAGGAGTGAAAATCGGTTCGTTCTTGGGAGACAAGTGTAGTTTCAGATGAGATTCAGTCTACTGGTATTGTTTGTTCGTTAGCTCAGATCAGGAAATTGCTTGGATTGGGATTAATTTGCGGGAAATAGAAAAGACTTTTGATTCCTGGTAGTTTTTTTCGCGGAATTTTTTCCGTTCCCCGGGAAAAATTATTTGACTATTTTGTCCTTCGTTGGAATGGGCTGAAGACTCTTTACCCAAAGTATATTGGACTGGAATGGGCTGTCTTATATAAGCCCAGAACACGAATGTTAAGGCTTGAGACCGATATCAATCGGGTCTAGCCGGGTATCATTGAATAGAGGTCGAGACATCGATCTAACTTCGTGTTTTATGATGACTCTTTATTCTTGAACATTCTTCTCGCCGGTAAGCTCTATCAGCAGTCCGGTACAAGTCTTTATAAGTCGACTACCTAATCTCTCTTGAAATTCAAACTATATTGTTCTTTGGATCCAGTAGACTTCTACCGATTATATGATAAATTTTTGTACGGATTAAACTAAAACCACAAAGTAATCAACTTCATGAATGCAGGGCAAAGGCTTAAATTTGTGAACGTTAAACTCGTTATAAAATACTCAATTAAATTGTCAGCACTCTTGTCAACACTTGCATTTGCAATTATAATAATGCACTAAATACAGAACAAAATAATGTAGGATAAGGCAAGAAACTTAGACGACCAAGCTTAAATAAGCTTCTCTCGTGCTCTCATTTTCAAAAAATCGTAAACACGTCAAAATAAGCCCGAAAAAATGAAATTTATTATATTATTTTATTATTATTACTTGGCATGTAGGTAAGGTAAATGACACAAGGGAATAATCATGGTCTAACAAACGACAGAGATTCGGCAAAGTTGTTAGTGGTTGGAGAACCTCACACGTCATCTTCCACTCATCACCCGACACGTCTCGTCCTTTTCATTAAGGGTCAACTGCCCCACACTTTCCCCTCGTTTTCATTCATAATCATCATGGGCCCAGCCCTTTTGTACTGTCCATCAACCACCCTTCTTGGGCTTGACAGCCACACTCGGCCCGTTTGTCGTCTTCCAAGCCCAAACGCTCTGGATTCGCCCATCTCATTACTGCACAAGTGCACATTGTTGTTCTTGTCTTCAATTCTTGTCATGTGATTTGTCAATGACTCACTATGATGTTCCAATTCCTGTGAATATGATGGGACTGTAGGAGGACTTACTTACAAGGTTTGATATCGATATTGATATTAACATTTCGCCCCGCACTATTTTAGTGATCCTAACTCCGCATGTGACTTGCTTTATTAATGTGACGAAGTGGTCACACTCACACATCCACCTCCCGTCTTGAGGTTGTTTTCAATCCACTAAAGGGTGAATAGTGAAATGAATTGTTCACTCACCCAACAAACAATATAGGACAAGCAATCAAGTTCGGACAAGAAATGTATTTTGTGTATGTGAACAAACCACGTTATGCCAATAGTTTAATTTTCAACGAATAAACATGTACTATATCGATAATGTTTATAAGCTATAACGACATGTGATGAAATATCTATTTTTTAAAAAAATTAGTAGGGAAAATAGGTGTTATACTATTGTTGTGAATGTGCCATAGGTATAGGTATAATTATAGCCATTTAAAGTACTTTTAGTAGTACAAAGAGCCAGTAACCTACTTTTTGGCTTCTCAATTTAATAAATTGCCCCGGATTTATCAGTTTCTAGATTTTAAATATTCCAATTATTGTAATTTGGTCCACTGCTTTTATTTAAAGAATTGACCTCCTTTGGTAAACCATGCACTTGAAGAAATATATATTAGGGTGTTTTGCAATATATTAAAGAGTTGAGTTAAGCTCATAACGCAGTTCAACAATGATATTTGTGTTTGACATTCGGTTTAGGTTAAGTCATTTATTCTATTTTTAAATACTCAAACTTCGGATACTATTTTTAAGTTAAGAATTCCGATAACTCTAAAACATAACCGAGTTTCAATTAATTTATAATTTTCTCCTACTAGCTTCTAGATACTACAAGTATTTTTTAAAAGATAATTTTACTTCGACCTGACGTATTATATTGTTATAATAAAATGTAGGAACAAATTTAGAATGCATAATTAATTTTTCTCCACTAACTAGCTATTAAATCAGTTAAATGCAAACCAGGCTAGACTTTTAATGTAATTAAATTAAAATAAATAATGATAATAATAACAATGTTAATAATAATGATAATAAATAACTAAATAATTAAATAATTTATCATTTTTTAAATTTTAAATTTTATTGTTGTTATCATCAGAACCTTGGCATGTGAGTAGGGTTATATATGTGTCCGATAGATTGTCTTGAGTGCACTAAGCCACAAAGAGCACTTTTGGAACAAAATTAAAGTACTACTCTTCGCAACTTCAAGCCACACTCATTCATTTTAGGTGGACCTTTGTCTTCACTCACTCATTCAACATCATGCATGAATAAGAAAAATCACATCACCAATTGGAAAAAATTTCCCACTCACAACGCTAAATCAACTAATTAATCGAGATTCGATCCACTCATCAGCACAAACTAGACAATCATCCCTAAAGTACTACTCTTCGCAACTTCAAGCCACACTATACTCACATACCAATAAATGTTATGAACGGATCGGAAATTAGTTACGCGCGTATGGCAATAAAACAAAGGGCTTTTGGTGTTTTAAAGATGAGTGCATGGGCACTTGAGGTGAGGGTGTTTAATTGCATGGGTCCGCCATGGCTGGCTGGATGATAATTCATGAGGAGGAAGAAAAGGCAAATGAGTTATGTAATGCAGGCAGGAGAATGCTTGTTGGTAGTTATTGTTGTTGGGTGATTTAATTCCATCAATGTTATTATTTCGTGTCAATTCACAATTGCCTATTCAACCAATTGCTCTACTCACCAGTCGGAATAGTATTCTCATATGTTGTGATGAGTTATAAACGTGGGCGAAATAAATGACGTCTTAAAATTTTAAACTTCGTGTACTTTATTCTTACACATTCATAAATTTTGTTGCATGTCATGAAATATAAACATTATTATCATGGTTCATGTTCTATCTTCGGTTTTGTTTAGTGTAAATGTGATAAATTGAAGATTTGAGAATTGAGATACTAAAACAAGCTTTTTGCTAAGATATATATGCATGTCCTGTGAGCATGGTGTAGCTATGAATCTTTAAGGAGATGGTGCATTTATAAACTCTTACATATTTCATGTATAACTCACTGGTTATCGTGATAACATAAGTTCACAGACCGATGAGATTAATGTAAAAAAAGCTCTATTTATTTCTTAAAACAGATACCTTTGAATGATCTCTAAAAGCTAAAGTATTTTTCTTATATTGAAACATTATACGATAAATTGATAACAATATCTTATCTAACATATTTTTCTTGTATATTCTTGATATATCTCTCGTTTTTTAATCGACAAATTGTCACAAACTGCTATCAAATTAAACAATACAGTTACTTCGAATTGAATGGACCTGAACGGAGAGTGTTGGGGACAAATATACGGCCGAACTGCTACTTCTAAATCCGCGATCTAAGCTAACCGCAGAGCCCGAATTAAGCGGTCGAACTGCACCTCGACGTACTCACTATGGCCGACCTGGTCACATCCAGCACCACAGAAAGTCTAGTCTTCATCTCCAAGTGCCCGAGGTCGGCGCCTCATCCCGCCTCGGCGCCTTGCCGAAGACAAACAGTCAGACGCGCTACAACTCGAGGGGAAACACCTCCTCGGCACCTGGTCAGGTGCCGACCTACATCACTATTGCCAAGGCGAACCCTTCCAGTCTGAGCCCGTTCATAGTATCGAATAAGATCAGGCCCAATTTACGTTCATGGGTCAGGCCCAATCTCAGGACTAAATCTGGAGCGTCCGATCACAAACGATCCAACGGTCTTCCACCTTGACCTGGATTGCCTATAAATAGAGCTCTTGTGTTGACTTCAAAAGGTAATAAATACTCAACTACTTCTCATGATCCTCTACACTTTGGAACGACTCTTCACCTAGACCTTCCACGTTAAGTCAACCCCGGTTTGCCCACCGGCTTGGGCAAACCGGTAAAAGGGACTAACCCCCCTCCCACACTTTGCGTGCGCAGGTATTAGCTAATCCGAATCGTATAAGGAAGTCAAGAGCACGAAGACTTAAGCCGATTTACCCTTGCTTATCTGGATTATAACGTTCTCTACTTACGACTTTGTACTGAAACGACCTAAAGCGACCTAGCGAGTTTTATACATCAACAGAGAGTGTAGTTAATTAAGCCACGAACCATAGTTAAGGTATGAGACCATAGTTAACCGTTAACCTTCCTTGTCCAATTAAGAGTGCCTCGCTTTTAGAGCAAGAATTGACTTACCTCAATTAATTCAAAGCTTAGTTAGATTAATTATAGTTAATTAAACAAAGTATAGAAGACTAGTATTTCACTCACTACAATACACCTTGGTTTTTTCAAAATCTCATCACTAAAGAGATAGTAGAAGAGATTAAACAAATAAAAGAAATAACAACTACCTCTGTCAAATTAAATCGGACACCGTAAGCAACAGAATAACTATATTAATAAAATAATCATTTTAATATGCCATACATAGTTACATACAACCACTCATACTATTAAAATTAAAAATAATGTGAAAACCAGAAATGGATAAATAAATATTTGTAACTAGGTTACCTTGTTTTAAGATCTTTGTTGGTATGCTGGCTTTTAAAGGTACATCCGAAGCTTCTTCAGATCCGGAGAAACAGGTGAAAACAACTATTTTATTCATTACAAGATTGTACAGTGTAGTAACATTTGTCTCCGATACGGTATCAACATTACAAATTTAATTTTAATATACGAATATGTAAGACTCATCAATTTAATTGAATTTTCGGCTTTTTTATGTGTAAGGTCTTTCACCTTTATTTGACAATAAATAGGTATTATGTGTTAATAACATAATCGATCATATGACTGGTTTGAAAAACTGTTTTACATAGGTTTTCAAAAAGTAAGCGGATTGATCAACTTTTATAAGTGGTCTTGTGAGAGACAACTACTTACTGTACTTAAGAAAAAACGGTATACAACACCCAGACAAAATGTTTAAAACGCACATAAACACACACAAACAAATGTTTTTACTACGTTATAGGAAAAATATGAATTTCCAACTATTTCGCATCACATTCACCTATTAGTCAAAATCAACTCGTTTTCAAATGTTAAATTTTTGAGAAAGACAACTTTTTCTATTCGTTTTTAAACATTGTCTCTACAAAACTGCATATAATAAAAAACACTGCATTACCAAAGAAGGTCTATTTTCGTATACGGTACCTAAATATAGGAGGAATATGGTAAATATTTACGGGTTATTAGATGCTAGAGATATAATCACTGGTACATCCTCATATGAAAAATGTATTTTTATTGACTTTTTTTGACTTTTTTTTAAGGAAAACGAATACTCCCTCCGTCCGCTCAAACTAGCCCCATTTTGACTCCGGCACAGTATTTAAGGAGAGTAGTAGTTTATTGGTATATATTACAAGTGGGGTATAGTGAAGTAATTAATGGAAAGTAAAATAGTATAAGTGGGGTTGAATTGTTGTAGTTTATTGATATATAGTACAAGTGGGGTAGGATTGTTTGATTTAAAATTAATAGAAAGTTTCCATTTTTGGAAATGGGGCTGGGTTGAGCGGACGCCCAAAATGACAAAATGGGGCTGGTTTGAGCGGACGGAGGGAGAATTTTTTTTGTCAAAATCTCGATTACACGTATCGCGATCCGGTGGATTATCAGAGGTGTCCTAGTGGTGAATGGTGATGCTATGATATAGATATTGCTTAAAAGACGCTTTCTGCGTACGTGTGTAGACTTTATACAAGTATACATATAAGAGAGAGAAGCAAGAAGGTTTTGCTCCTGTAGTGGTTGTTGCTGTGTGTAGAGAGAGAAAAAGAAAACAAGAGAGCTGCTTTATATGTGTGAATGGAGGAGTTGGGTGTAAATATGATGATGCCACAAACTCTAGAGTTGAACAAGTTAACTATTATCAACAACAACAACAACTAGCTTCTTTTCCATCACTTTGCTTTCTCTTCTCTTCACACTTTTGCCAATTTCTTCAAACAATCCTATTTTCTCTTTTCTTCCCACTAATTCTGCTCTTGATTTTAGATTTGTGTGTGTGAATCTTTTGCAGTTGAGTGTTTTCTGCCCATGTGTTGTGTGAGTGCTCAGAATTAGGAGCTGGGTTTTCAGTTTTGTGGCCAATCAAGTTATAAAAATTCAGCCTTTTCCCTTTTCTCTGTATGTTAGAGAGTGAGTGAATTGAGTATATTCAGCTGTGAGAGGATCATTTCTTGCAAGGGGAATTTGAATTTGTTGAAAAGTTGAGATTTTTCACCTTGTGAGATGTGTTCTTGGGCTGATTCACCAAGTGGATGGATTGCTTTGAGGTAAGGTAATTTTTTAGTATTTTTTTTACACCCAAGAATAAAGTATACTACTACTATGTTACTGTTTTATCCTTTTTCCTGTTTCATTCTGCTCATGTACTGTGTTGATGATTCTTTTGTCTGAGAATATTTTTATTGGTGTTACTTTGTTTCAGCAGTTTTGGTATGATGTGTGAAGGACAAGGCATATGTAAATAGGAGGCTCTTAATGAACTGAACTGTGCTTGTACTACTATCAACTGTTTTGGTCTGGTTTGGTTTAAGATTGTGGTTAAAGATGATTACTTTTATGGAATCTAAAGAGAAAATGAAAGAAACTGAGAAGTGTTTAGATTCTCAGTTATGGCATGCCTGTGCTGGTAGTATGGTTCAAATGCCGTCGGTGAATTCAAATGTGTTTTACTTTCCTCAAGGTCATTCGGAGCATGCTTCGGGGAACGTTGATTTCCGAAACTGTCCTAGGATACCGGCTTTCATAAGGTGTAGAGTGTCTGTTATTAAGTTCATGGCAGATCCTGAGACTGATGAGGTTTTTGCGAAGATTCGGTTGATTCCTTTAGGAGGGAATGAGGTAGATGTAGATGAGTGTGGGCCTATTGGGATGAATGTTTCTGAGAATCAAGAGAAGCCTACGTCGTTCGCAAAGACTTTGACACAATCCGATGCGAATAATGGTGGGGGGTTTTCTGTTCCTAGGTATTGTGCGGAGACGATTTTCCCTCGGCTGGACTATTCGGCCGATCCACCTGTTCAGACTATTCTTGCGAAAGATGTTCATGGGGAGACTTGGAAATTTAGGCATATTTACCGAGGGACTCCTAGAAGGCATCTTTTGACAACTGGATGGAGTACCTTTGTGAACCGTAAGAAGCTCGTGGCAGGTGATTCGATCGTTTTTCTTAGAGCGGATAATGGTGATCTATGTGTTGGGATTAGACGGGCTAAGAGGGGAATTGGTGGTGGACCAGAGATTCCGACTGGGTGGAATCCAGGTGGGGGTAACTGTGTTATTCCATATGGAGGATTTTCAGCGTTTTTGAGGGAGGACGAGGGTAACTTTTCGAGGCATGGTAATGGAAATGCAAATGGCGGCTTGATAGGCAAAGGAAGAGTGAAGGCCAAAGATGTAATGGAAGCTGCATCGCTTGCTGCTAGTGGCCAGCCGTTTGATGTAATATACTATCCCCGAGCTAGTACACCCGAGTTCTGTGTCAAAGCATCTCTTGTAAAAGCGGCTTTGCAAATAAGGTGGTCCTCTGGTATGCGGTTCAAGATGGCATTTGAGACAGAGGATTCTTCGCGTATAAGTTGGTTCATGGGAACCATATCTTCGGTACAAGTTTCTGATCCAATCAGATGGCCTGATTCACCCTGGAGACTTCTTCAGGTAATTCGCTTACTATCGAAATACTCTGTTCTTCATTCCACTTCCTCTGAGATGTTTACTGTCTTACAATGTGATGATAGATTTTACTTCTCTGATCAGTAACCAGGGTGTTTCCTAACTTGTCGTGCCTTTACGATGAATATGTGAAGAATAATTAATTGTATGTTATATATCATTGGGTGTCAATAACCGTTGTTTTACGACAAAATTCTTACAGAAAACGAATCTATGAACATTGTGTCTATCAATGATTCACTTTATGTTCACATCTACGTGATTTTGATTCTGTGATCACGTCTTTATAATGTTGCAAGTAAGGACCTTCGTTTTTATGTTGAAGGTTATACTTCCGAGTATGTAGCTTGATTTCATGAACTCTGTCTTAACAAAAAAGAAATCATTTCAGGTATCATGGGATGAGCCTGATCTGCTACAAAATGTGAAACGCGTAAATCCATGGCTGGTCGAATTGGTATCAAACATGCCTGCGATCCACATCTCCCCTTTCTCACCTCCTCGTAAAAAAATGCGAGTATCACACCATCCTGAATATCCCCTCGAAGGCCAAATTCCTTTACCGGCATTTTCAGGCAACCACCACCTCAACCCATTTGGTTGTCTTCCCGACAACACTCCTGCTGGCATGCAGGGAGCCAGGCACGCTCACTACGGTTTGTCCCTATCAGACCTCCACCTCTCCAAACTCCACTCAGGTTTGTTTCCACACGGTTTTCCGCCTCTTGATCGTGTTGTACTACCTCCCGGAGCCTCCAATCCAGTCTTTTCCAAGCCTGGCAGTCACGAGAACGTGTCTTGCTTGCTAACCATTGGAAATTCGACTAATTCGATTCAACCCCCAAAGAAATCAGATCAGCCATCCCCATTTGTGCTTTTTGGTCAAGCTATACTTACCGAGCAGCAGATTTCTCTGAGTAACGGCAACAGTTCATCCAACGGAAATGTGGATAAAATGCCAAATGTTTCAGATGGATCTCGCTCTGGGTCCGGCTCAGCCATCAATCGGAATTGTGATCCTGAACGCTCGTCATGTGACGGATTTCAGTCAGAACTGAGCTTGGAGACAGGTCACTGCAAAGTTTTTATGGAATCCGAGGATGTTGGTCGAACTCTTGATCTCTCCTTGCTCAGCTCGTACGAAGAACTGCACCAGAAGTTAGCAAGTATGTTTGAATCCGAAACCTCAGATATTTCTAATCACGTTGTGTATCGTGATTCTACTGGCGCTGTCAGGCAACTCGGCGAAGAACCCTTCAGGTGAGATTTACTTAGCCTTTCTTAACTGTATCATTCTTTCTTGTGTTTTAAGTCAAGTCATTTAAATCTCTGTTGCTAATCTTGCAGTAACTTCACGAAAACAGCGAAAAGGTTGACGATTGTTGCACTTGCACATCCTAGCTGCGATAACGTAGACTCATAACCCCGTGATTTGATTCCAACATTCGAATAAATCATACAGCCATTCCAACAACCTGCTGAGTGACTGAAAGTCTGAAACCTCATCTAACACCACCTTCTAGAGTCAAGTCCCCGCAAGGTCAACGTGGAGTTATCTCGACTAGAACCCTCCACAACCAACTCCAGTCGAATAATAGCCGCCAGGACAGATAAACGCTCGCTCCACAAAGGAACGACCGTGCGTCCTAGACGGTTTTCGCGCAATGTGAGCTTTATTATCCAAAAATGCATCTACATTATTTCTAGCTAGCTAGTCTGTAAGGTGATTTCTGTAAAGAACAAGTCAATAATGTTACTTGCCCTTTTCCAATGGGGGAAATGAAATTTTCCTTTATACAATGATATAAACTCTGAATTAGCCCACTTTTCTCTGGTTTTCTCTTACACTGTCGCATGTGTCTCTTCTTCGTGATTGTACAGTGCAACATATAAAACACTATCCAACACCGTCACACGCAGCACAACAAGCCATTTTCTTACATGATATGATATCAGTATCAAATCTTACTGCAGTTTTCACAAGTACTATTATAACTAGTGCACCATTAGCGTGCAAGATTATATTTTTAGAGAAAAACACTAATCAGAGGGCCCAGAAGAGATGGAGGGGTTGACTAATTAGGAGTATTAAAAGTGTGTAACAAAGATTTATGTGTGTGTAGGAATAGTAGTAGGATTAGAATAGATTTGCCTCTTCAAAAAAAAAAAATTGACAATGGCAGTGGAAAATAGAGTAGTTAATATATGTCACAATCTTGGAAGAAACAAGAAAAGGGAAAGAGTAGTTAATTATTGCAAGGAAGGAACACAAGTCACATGGTTAAGACCAAACCACTTAACAACAACAATTAAACAACAATTAATGACGTTTAGTTGATTGATTCCTATTCAAGTGCCGCAAGTTTTGGAAACTCTTGTGTTTGTTTAATGCAGCATTGATTAGAAGATAGGTTAAGAAGTCTTATTAGACAAATTCGACGCTTCACGCGTCATGCTCTTGCCATGCTTGGTTTAGGGAGTTTGTTTGGTGGATGAGTGAATGATGAATCTCTTCTAGTTTCGAGAAATTTTTCGAGGTTAAAGGTGACTAGTACGACACTCCACTACAACAATATTGGCCTAATACGACCCATTCGTGTTACGACTCTTTTTTTCAAGGGTCGTAAATTGAAAAATACGACTCTTATTTGTTTGTTTGAGACTCATAAAACAGGTCGTGAAGAAATACGACTCTTGTAGAACAATTTACGACTCTTTCAAAAGAGTCGTAAAAATGAACTAAAAAACGGGTTATTTAGTTGGCAAATTTCGGTGCCAATTTTGCAATTATAGATAACTTAGGGACTATTTTGTTAAAATAAAAAAATAAATGAAATATTCTTAATTTCAAGGGGAATTCCTTGCAAACGTGCGAGATAGATCAGAGCTCTTGCTCGACGATAATGGCGATTCAAACCTAGGATTCCGGTAGATGATTTTGCCGATTGATTATCGCTCTTCCTCAGGTATTTTCGATCCACTTGTTGCGTCCGAGTTAATCTCAATTTGCTAAGATCCGATTCTATTTCTAGGTTTGTTTACTGATCCTCTTGTTGCCTTCGAGGTATACTCAATTTGCTAAGATCCGATTCTATTTCTAGGTTTGTTTGCTATGGTGAGAAGTTTATTAAGTTCTGTTTTGTTAATGTTAATGAAGATGTTTATTGCGTTTTGTTTCATTTTCTCCCAAAATTTGCTTGAATTTGAGCTTTCGTTATCTTGTCTGTGAGCTTGCCGGCAATTGATGGAAGAAGAATGCGTTTTGTTGTGCTAATTTCCGTCTGTAGGCTGTAGCTGATCAGTATTTACTTCTCTGTTGTGGTTGCTAAGTAGCTTTGATTTTTTTACTTTTGTTATTATTAATTGTTTTTTGAGCTAGGATATGTAGAAATAGTGATGCATAGACAACCAAATGAACTGAAGTAGTTCAACTGAAGACTAAATTATTCCCCTCATTGACTGAAGATGAGTGACCTCTTAGCTTCCAAGTGTACTTCAGCTGGTAGGAGCCCTATTTCCCCCATTGTAGAAAATGGTTCTTGGTGTTGTGTAGGACTGTAGGTAGTGATTGACAGACGCTTTATACGAACGATGATGTGATGTGTTTGTCTCGTCTTTGAGAGATGATGCTATTTGTTGGTTCCTAGTGCCTGGTATGTGCGGCTGTGTGCTACCCGTAGACCTTAATCTAGGATTTAATGTAAGATGAGAAGAAACTTCGCTTGCTCGAGATTACGACATGATCAAAAGGTCGTGTGAAAAACCAGTGCACGATAGCTGTATTTGGGGAAACTTTATATGTTACAACTAATTGTACCATGTCATCATCAATCTGTCATGGTCAAGTGTCATAGTAATGTTTTGTGGGAAATATATTGAAGATGATATGGTCGGATAGTAATTTAAGTTACACTTAAATGACATGTACAACTGATGTGCTATCTATATATCATAGCTATCTCACTCTGAAAGACTACATTGAGAATAACTATTGCTTGCAGGTGCAACTCAGATTCTTACTGTACTTTCACTTCTGTTGAACTCAGCTAACAAATATTATATGGGGTGAGGCTGGAGACAAACCACAAGTTTTATTTGGAGATGTCCTTAAGAAGGAAGCATGTCAGGGAACTTCAAATGTTAACTTTCTTGAACAGAAAAAATCTAATGTCAAATCTGAAAATAGAGTTGAATTAGTTTGTTTGCACTTAGTATGAAGTAGTACATAAGTTTAACAATCAATGGTGCTAGGAGCATTTGACATAGTTGTATGCTCTCTGAGTATGTTCTCCTGAATGTTGATCATGTGATCGAACTTTCAGGTTGTGAAAGATGCAAAAGGCCGAGTTCCAGTATTCTTGGATGGAGGTGTCCGACGTGGAACAGATGTCATCAAGCTATTGGCTTTGGGAGCCACTGGAATCTTTGTAAGTATACCTGAAGTAGAATACCTTGAGTCTAGTGTCTATTGCAGTGTAAATAGGAGCTTCAAGGATAAATTCTCAGAGTCTGGTGAGTTTTTAATAGATTCAACCTATATCTCTAGGTAGTCTCTCTTCAACGAAAACCAGCTGCTCTCTCAAATATTTATTTTTCTTCGGCTCTTTGCTTGACCGTCTCTTGAAATTTTTGCTCGTATTTCTTTTTCCAATGTGAGCACATTTGATATATGTTTCTGTTGGGTTAGTTATAATCATATGCTTTGAGAATTTTATTGTCCGTTCTGTTTAATTTCTTGTTTATGTATCGGTGGCATTTGATGGTGGTTTCGTAGAGCTAGTTTCTGGTGAATGAAAATATCCACAGAAGTTGATTTTGGAAATGGCTTATTTTAATGCCAAGGTTAGTATCTTGCAGGAGCAATTGCCCCATGATGTAGTTCGAGTTAATTTCAGGGAAGCGCGTGAAACTGGAATTCGTAAAGGTACACTTCGATCCTCTAGCTTGATAAATATTTTCCCACTTGTGTATCTCAACAAATTATGTGGGGGCAGTTCTCTGTGTATGAATGCTTTAACAAGGGCCTCAACCTTATTAACCATCTTGGTTTCTTGGATCAAATCTAGTTTTGGTGCAATTGTAAAAGATACCTTCTTTATGGAGTCTTATATGTGATATCTTAATTGTAGATTGATTACATTTTATACTTTTATTTCAGTTTGTAATTTGTGCTCAGTTACTGTAGATTGATTTTGTACAGTTGCAAATGTTGTGGCACAAAGTAGATGAATCATGTAGCTGGTGGAAAGGAAAGAAAATAAGATTGAATGTTGTTCTTATTTAATGAACTGAGTTGCAGATGGTCAATGCAAATTGATTTTATGAGAGTTAAGTAGGAGTGTGTTTAAATGGGGTTACTGCATTGAAATTGTATCCTAATAGGTGATGTTTCCTATCTGTATTGTTACTAGTGGCTTGCAATTGAAGCATTCCTGAATGGTTCGTCGGTTGTTGTTTCAACCCTAGCACGACGCTATTACGATATTGACATTATTGTTACTGCTGCCATGTTAATGGAGGAGAGGTGCAACCCTTTGGTGTTGGTATCTTTCTAACATTGTTCTTGTAGTTCTTGACTATGTTTGCCCGAACTATCACCTGATGTTTTGAATTATTTTTATCTCAACTGTCAGGTTGAGAATGATGAACTTGCTTATAAGCCTTCTCTATGAGGTACTTTATTCTTCTCTTCCTTTTAAAAGTTGATATATCAACAACTTTAACTATTGGCGATTCCTGACATTATTGTCAACTCAATGAAATTGATAATTGTCAAAGCTTCCTTCAGAATTTCTCGATCTCAGGTCTGAACCTCATTTTATATTTGTTCCATTCGAAGGTCCTTTTTTAGGCATTGCATGTTGTAGTTTCCTAAGGTTTGCACTATATCTTATCTTCACTTACACATTTCTTGTATTTTCGTACAGAGAAAGAGCTGTAACAGGTCATTCACTAGGCTACTTTTGAACTTAACAGAATTATGCTGCATACACCTAAATGCTGAAAGAGTAGTGACGCAGTGAAGTCCTTACAATATCTTCTTTAGGTAATTGCTTGTGCAGTTAACTTCCTAGTCTAGTTAAGGAAGACCTACAACAGTTGCTTCTGTGACATTATATCCACGCGTTCGCCTTTCTCCATAGATCACTGTAGGATGTTGAAGATTTGAATTTCATCGAGTGTAGATCTCAGAACTGAGCCCGAACTGGTACTGCACGAGCAGTCAAAGTTTTCTGCGCGGGTAAGTTCCTCGCTTCGTAGCTTCTTCATTATTTGTCGGATTTCCTTGTACTGTATATTGATGCGTTCCTTTCTTTGTGTAGATCGTTATAGGATTTGGAATAGTTGAATTTCAGTGAGTTTCGGCTCTGAAATCCTCCCGGGACTGAGGCTGTCCAACAGGGAATTTCTGCACATCTGCTCTGTTTCTTTTTTTTTACTTGAAGGTTCGGTTTCTCTCCTCTGTTCTTCTTCTTCTCGGTCCAGTTGGGAGGGATGGTTTTTGTTTCGCTTTTCTAAATGTTTATGTGTACGATTCGCTAAGCGTATGTGAGATAATTGTTCTGATTTCAGCCTGTGATTGTGTCTATGATTGTGTCTATCTATTTGTGTATGTGTGCGTGTCATTTTGTCATTATTACAGCTATAGTATCTTGTTACTAGTTGCTAATCATTCAGATTTCTCATTTCAGGCTAGTTGTTATGAGTGATGAAAATACATGGAGGATGAACATTCAGAGGCTGGAATTGATGTTTATACTGTGTTTGCTGTCAAATATACTGTGTTATTCAGGTTGTGTTGTGAACTTCCTGAAATTTAGATTTCAATTTTTTGCTTCACTGCATCTTGAAATGGGTGTTTAGTGGTATGACACTCGCTTTATGCGAGAGTTCGCGAGTTCGATTCTCGCAACACTCTTTAGTTGAGATCCTTTTTTTGCTAATCAATGGTACTGTGAGATTGCTTTTTGCTAAAAAAAAATGGTACTGTTTGGCTTATAAAGCCTATAAAAATCTAATTTTTTTGCTTTCCAATTTGGATTTTAGGATTTTGGGAGCTAATTTTGCCTTTTTTTTTAATGTCTAGGACTTTTTACGACTCTCTCAAGACAGTCGTAATTAGTAATTTACGACTCTTAATTTGTACTAAAATTAAAATACGACCCACTTTTTACGACTCTTGTATAAGAGTCGTAAGTTTTAAATACGACTCTTAATTTGTACTTAAATTCAAATACGACCCCACCTTTTACGACTCTTTTATAAGAGTCGTAATTTGAAAATACGACTCTTCATTTGTATTAAAAACAAAAATACGACCCACTCCTAATGCGACCCCTCTACGACTCTTATTAAGAGTCGTAATTTACAAATATGACTCTTTTTTTACATGTTACGACTCTTTTTTGGAGTCGTATTAGGTCAATATTCTTATAGTGCTCTTTTCACGTTACTATTAAGTTAGGAGCTGGAATTGTGTCTAGAAGGATGTCATATATAGTGTCAGGTGTTGTGTATTAAAAGACGCTGTACTGTCACGTATTGGTTATCACTCGTTGAAAAGAGATAGACGATTTGTTATCTTTGCTTTGTGCTTGATTACTTATTTAAACTCCAAACTTCTCTTTAAAAAAAATTATTGATTTTTCTTCAAACATAGATGATTAAATTTACTTAATTATATTACACAAGAGCCCTATGAAATCAACACACATTTATGGGAGAGGTAAGGGCAACAAAGTTGTTGCACTGAAGAAGGTAGAGAGAGAGGGCGGGGTCGAATGGAGTGTGACGAGTGTCTAAGCGGATATAACGTTCATTGTGTTGTGGATGCAAGTGAGTGAAAATCACAGTCGTGAGACAAGTCTAGAGTTAGCGACCATGATGAAGTTGGTTAAGGTAAAGTGTGATGCTGATCTTGAAGATGGCTTGCATGATATTATTGATCGAACATCAAGTTCTCTCCGTGGTAGTGGAAGCAAAAGAATACTTTTGTGACAGTCTATAATAGTTCATTCGCTGAGGCAACGAGAACTTGTGGGAACCAGAGCGGTTGTAACAAGACTGGTGTGATAAATCATGCACACGAGATTTACATAGAATATCATCTTAAATTTCGGTATTTTTTTCCCTCAATATTGACGGGCCATTAGTTATTCAAAATGAGAAATGTTTGTTCCAAAATTGCGCGCAGCTTAACAACACATTGATGTTGTGTTCATACTAATTGACCAAAACCACGAGTTTAAGCAAAATTAGACGCCAATCAACAACCAAAATATTAAAACAAAAGAAAACATTGACTGATGCAAGTCCTCTAAACCTAACTCTACAAAAATTGGAAATGGGAAGATAACATAGGCTGATTAGGAGGTGAGTGGATGGTGATTTGGCAACAATAATGATGAGTTAATGGGATGTTTAATTAGTAAAAGCATAGGGATTAGAGAATAGGATTAATTAATTAATAATTAATTAAGATTAATTAAGAAGAAGCAATTAATTAACAGAAAGAGCATAAAAGTCAACAGAAACAAGAGGACATGACAAGAAGAAGAATGGGACTTGACTGGAGATGAATCCGCACGTGAGAAGGGGAGTGGGGACCACACTTCACGTGTGGTGTAATAAGGAAGCGTCGGCAGCCAGGCAAGCGATCCTGCACGCGTTGCGGCGTGTTGACGACCGTGATGTTTCTTCTGCTGTGTTTTTTCTTTTTCTTTCACCCATTAGATAACTGATCGAAGAAAAATGATATGTTTATCTCACAAACCAATACGTATTTTAAATTCTGTAAAAGTGTAAATACATTCAGTGTAAGAGTTGTTTCGGTATTTTGTGAAAAAGAAAGATGTGACTTAGACATTGTTCTTTTCAGCTGAGGATTTCGGAACTGAACTGAACGGATTTGAAGTGAAGTACAAATTCGAACTAATCAAATCTGAATAGATCTGAACTGAACTGAATGAATCTAAATTTAAGTTAAGTTGAAAAGAACAGAGTCTTACTAGTATAAGTAACGTTTTCAACTTTTTCTATCGCTCTAGGACTTTTGGAGGAATCTGTTGTCGTCGCACCTCGTCCCGATCATCAATACATTCGTTAGGGTTTTGGATTGGTTTGAAATTACATAAATGGACACTGTTTAATACATATAACTAAGTTAACTCTAAAGTTCACATAATACACTGCAAACTATACAAGTGAAGATAAATTGTATATAGTGACAAACTTTGTGTTTTAAGGAGAGGTAATCTAGTAAAGGATATCACTTTTTTGTTTTCATGCACATGAAATGTTGTATAAAAACATCCGAATACTATTTTTGAAACACTAGCTGCATTTTTTTAAGAATTTGGCTAATAATAAACTTATAAACACGACAAGAATCGCAAGCAAAAACCTACCATTCACTTTAGAGTTGTATACAAAACCAAGTTATTTTACAGTATCTTTCGCGTAACAGTGAGTGAGTGTTAGAATAATTCATATCAAACGCATAATTAACAGATCATATATAATTTGTACAACCTCAGTTGCAAATCGCAGTGTGTATTGCGTATATTGTACAGTCGATCATTTATTCGATTAGTTACGGAGTAAACAAATTCAAAATCTTTTACTACTGAAAATGAAAATAATGAGTGTCCATTTTTTCAGGAATAAAAAACAAGTTAACTCAAAGTTTTTGGATATTGCAAAAGGTAAAAGTATTTGGTTCTGTTGAGAATTTCTGTACTGAACTGGATGAAATTGAAGTGAAATATAAATTTAAATTAACCAAACTTAAACTTATCTGAACTGAACGGAATTAAGTTGAAAATAACCGAGTATTTGTCCTCAAATGAATCTAGTCAACGACAGAGAAACAAAACCCGTAATTGAGGTAATACTGTAGAGTAGCAGTATCAGAGATTATTACTTGGATCACGTGAACTCCAGCAACAACGTCCGATCAACGCCTCTGGTCCAAAATTCTTGATAGAAATAAACAAATCATCATCATATTCATATTCATATTTTCTTTGCTTCTTTGAATCTTCTAAAAGGTAAAATGCAATCTACGCTATCTTCTAAGGTTTAGCTGAGTTCATCAGATATACTTAGGAGTGTCTCCATAATTGCTGCAATAGACTTGGTTCAAACAGTTTGTAGACGATTGTGTTTAGCCGATACAAGGTTTACCCGTGCACATTCGAAAGGTCGTGGAGGAAAATTTTCATATTTTTTATTCGACAAACTATTACAAACTGTGTATCACGGCACGCTAATATAAAAAAACACATAAACTTGCGGCCGACATGTTGAACCTCAGATCTCTTGTTTGCAACTTCGGTTCTCTACCGCCAGACCAACTTATTCTAAACTAAGCTAAACTATTTTCTCCTAAATCTGCACTCCAAACTACTTTCTCCTAAACTCGCACCTTGGCCTGCTATTTGCAACACCTTCTTACCATTGCTAGACCATCTTATAACGCATAATGTGATTGGTGATGCATGAGGGTAGGTATCATGCTGTCGGTTTCATTTATATCATTTGTATTTTTTTGAAAAATATCGCCTCAACGGCTAGGACTAGAATGATTGACATTCGACTAAGTTTTAGAGTTATATATCGACTTTCCTTAGTCCAGTAATATCAACCGTAGTTTTGTAGGAAGAGAAATGAGCGTTTAACTCAATGCCAAAACTAATAATTTTGAAGTGTATGTTTGTGTTTGTTAATCAAATCCATTAATTGAGTGATGACAAAGAAGCAATTGAGTAGTATGCAAGCGTAGTTAGTCCACAAAATATGCCATGTAGGGGACAAACCTATTTCCAATGTTGTACTTATTTGCTCACTTAAACATTCTCATTTTCTGCAACTATCTAAACTACCTAGCTAGGAACGCTTTCTTCACTCTCAATTTACACCTGCACCATCACAATATCTACCAAATCACGGACAGATATAGTCGTGACGAGAAAGGGCGGTCACTCCACCCGAAATTTAGATTCTTGTTCGATTGAGTATCAATCCCGCATGAATCCAGAATAGGACCTGCATTCCGTGATTCCTCAAAATATGTCATGTCTTCAAAGTTGGAGTCAGAGTCATAGATTAGGGGTGGCAGAAATGACAGTTGTCCCACCTAAATTTTCAAATTCGTGTATTCTACTATCAAACTTTTGAATTCATTCATCAAAATTTCTAAAACAACATTTTCACCACGTCTAGCTTCATGTCATGGCTCCGTCTTTCGTGTCTTTATCTACATGTGTGGTCCGTGGAATTATTAAATTAGGGGCCCTTAAATTAGAGGAAACGTAGATAGTTTGTTATTAGGTTAGTAAAATGAGGCTCTCAACAACACATGATGTGTCTGGTGTATGCATGTGGACGTGAAAGTAAGCAAGTATCGATCTGTTCTTTCTCGGGATCGATATAATTTGCGAAGAAAGCAACAAGTGTAATGGAAGTAGTGTAAGTTTGACACCAAAAAGCTAGCTGTGTATTCGTATGTTCGTGCATGCCAATGCGACAGATCCGAGGTCCAACAGACATGGCCCATGCTAAAAGCTTTGAATCAGAGACCGGCACACTCAACAATCTATTCTATTTACAACATTTTCCTTTTCTATCTTGTCATGTTTAGTTTTTATTCGAAATATCATCAATAAACGTGAAAGAGAGGGGGACATATTTAGAGATCGTTTGATTGAGGTTCAACGTGAATAGTAACTTGTTGAGATTCAATGTTATAACAAAAACATAATCTTATCAATGTTTATTAATTCGAAATATCATCAATAAATGAAAAGAGAGAGGGATATATTTGGAGATCATTTGATTGAGAACTTGTTGAAAGTTAGAGTTATATTGATCATCACTATTCAATAAGTGAGATGCCTTTAACTTGTTTGTAAGATGGTTTAACTAAACTTAAAGAACTAAAGATATAAGGCTAACAAATTTTATGGTGTCCAAGATAGTAACGGTGTAAAACTTAAGTGTGTATAACCGTTGTAACACCATCTAATACAATGTTTGGAGTCCAGATGAAGTCTGCATATAGTGCTGTTAAACGAGCCGAGCCGAGCCGAGTATTTTGATACTCGGCTCGAGCTCGAGCTCGTTAACAAAAACGAGCTATAAATTGAGCTCGAGCTCGAGCTCGAGTATATTTTAACGAGCTCGATCTCGGCTCGAACTCGGAATTTAATGAGCCTTAACGAGCTTTTTTCAAGCTTTATCGAACTTTTTTCGAGCCTTAACGAGCTTTTTCAATATAATATGGCTTACCGAGCTTTATCGAGCCGAGCTCGGCTCGGCTCGTTAAACTATCGAGCATAAAATAAGGCTCGAGCTCGGCTCGTTTCCCTTTATCGAGCGAGCCGAGCTCGAGCCTTAACGAGCCGAGCCGAGCCCTCGGTAAGGCTCGGCTCGCGTAACAGCTCTAGGTATATAGTACAAGTGCGTAGATCGATTTGTGTGGATTAAAATATGATGGTAATTTCTATAAATTGAAATGTTATACCAACCGTGGTTTCAAGAAACCACTCGTATTCAACAATTGTATCATTTTGAAGTCTTTGTGATATTACTTGTTTGACCATCAATCGACGTCTCTGTTTCTGGTAGGAGGAGGCTGAGAGTAGGGGTGTACATAAAAAATACCTACCCGCCAAACCGCCCGCGTTTTAACCGCCTAAGGCGGGTAGCGCTTTAGCAAAAAACCGTCGCGGGTAAAAAAGAAATATACCCGCCTTAGGCGGGTGGGTAGCGGGTGAGCATTTGACAAACCGCCAACCACCCGCCTATACATATACTTATCCTTCTATTGTTCTAATTTTATAAAATACTAGTAAACAATATACTACTAGTCACTTGCAAGTTACAAGTTAGGATTGAACTACTAGTTTGTAATTTGAATTATGAAGTATTAACTTACTTTAATCTTTGTAATGTTGTGTAATGAATTATTGACTTGTTTTTTTATATGAATTTAAGACATTTTTCATAATTATTTTGATAGTTTTTTGGATATGTAATCTTATTTAACCCACCCGCCACCCACCCGCGTGTAGTGTCAACCCATCCGCGACGGGTAGACAAAAAACACACCCGCCGCGGGTAATGAATTAATCAACCCGCCGTAGGTGGGTGGGTTAATATTTTGGCAAGTACCCACCCGCGTACACCCCTAGTCGGGGTGATATGCTGGTCGATGAACGTCGTTTTATTCACCGGGGTGAAATTTATAATTTTGCCAAGACTACCTTATCACAACTCTATAAATAGAACAACAGTAAGTTAATCCCAGAGGTCGGTCTCAAAGGAATCAATGGAACTAAGAATCAACAATTATGTAAACTAGTAAATTAGCAGACTGAACACAAATAACGAATAGTTGGTTGGTTTGTTGATTTATAATTATGTAGAGAACTAAAGAAGGCGTTTAAACATTAAACAAGTAACACGAATGAATTGAATATAAGATAGACAGATAAAAGACACGTGCGATGTATTCCCGTATTTTATAATTAGACAGATCGGCGAATATGAATGAACGATTGCAATCTCAGATAGGGTTTTTGCACAACATATGATATTGATAAGCGCAGCGCAGCTACACAATCAATGAGCCGGTAATATATACAGTATTCTCACATAACAGACAAAATCACATTCGAATATAATAGAGGCGTCAGTTCTACAAATCAAACATGAAGAGGAAAATAACGATGTATGTAATCAATAACCAGACGTAAACGTCTTTGAAGATATATGATAAGCATGATACATGAAGTCGCCTAAATCCAATTCATAAACTCTAGTCATTCATAACGAATCTACTCATAGCATAAATATACGTTCCTACATCGCACCTATATATGCTTAGCTACTCATGCAATTCGACATTCTCACAATGGATTGATATAAGTAAAGCATAGCAAATATAGAGAATTTATATAAACACAATATGTAAGGGAAACGATATTACCCGAATTTGGATTTCAAATCCAATCGAACGACATTGAGATCTCCGTCAATTTTGTCGTAATCTCTAATTCAAGAATTGTGTTCTTGAACTAAACCCTAGCTATTGAGTTTCTCTACTAATAATTATAAAGTTGTATATACAAATAATGAAAATAGGTCCTATATATAGTGAAGTGAAATATAAAGAATCCTAACTATGGAAGAAATCTAAAAACAAAGTAGAGAGATAAATTAAAGAAATAGCTAAGTCAAAAAAATTAAGAAAACTTGAGACTCCCCTTGACTATTCCTGTCAGATCTCGGAATTCGCGCCACGCTTGGGCCCTTGGTCGAATTCCTCTGGGCTTCCACAGACTTGTAGATCATTGTCTTAGCTACGCGTGAGCGCTGATTTGAGGTCAATCGGACATCGTATGAGTAAGTTATGGTCAAAACACTAAAACGCGTCATGTTGACTTGTGGACCGCGCGGCGTGATCCCCTGCTCTTCCAATGCCGAAATTGCCTCTTGCATAGATTTTTGTGTTTTGGAACCAACTCTTGGTCCCGACTCGGCCGGTTATGCTCGTGTACCATGCTTTAGATCTTTATCTTCAAATATCATTGGAATTCCGTCCAAATACGCTCAAAATCCATCGAAAACACGAACTTACTTAAAAACACAACACGAAACGAAAACATGCAAAAACAATGCAAAACAAGACTAAAACTGGGACAATCCCGAGTTAATGTTAGCGAAAATGAGACGTTTTGAGTGTACTAAAATGTTATCATCACTGGCCCCACAGACCAACACATGTTCTAATCCGCGCACTTTTGCCCATTCGTGCGCGCACTGGAAACTTCCCAGTGGGTCACCCATTCCTAGACTACTCCAAGCCAAGCCTGCTTAATCCTTGGTGTTCTTCTGGATGCATTTCAGAAAAGAAAAGTGCACCTTGTTCTATGAGTAGCATTCTCAACCCATTTAAACTCACTGAAATTCTGGTGCGTTACACCCCCACTTAAATTGCGCAACGTCCTCGTCACGCACCTTGTCCCAAGACGAACCATCCGTGCAGAATTCCAGAGGCGCCCCTACGGGGTCAAGAGGTGAATTCCATAGTATGATGTTTTCCAAGATCATATATTTAATGTATTCACTATGGATGTACAAAACTCATATATTATATATACAAATTTTGCAGTTTAAAAAAAAAAATTACTAAATAACATTTAAAGATTTAATCCATTTAATAAATAAGCACTAATTTATGTAATATTACCTATAAATGGCATCAATACAATTTTGCTTTAAACTTACACCTCCACAGTCCACCCAACTAAATACACATTTAAACCGACATGGGTATTTCCTCTACAATCAAAGTCGATTTTTAATCAAAGTCGCTCGCTTTTCAAAACAGTGGCACAATATTGAATACTTGCAGCCAGGTCTATGATTGCACCAGCAGTGTTGCGATTGGATGATGATTGTTCAGAGGTCAGACGCATTTAATCACAAAACTTGACAAAGAATAATATAAAATTGATCATACTTTAATCATAAAACTAATAGTCGACACGTTTCTAAAGTTGAAGAATAATTTAATCATTTTGGATAAATGTAAAGATGACACGGCATAAGTAGCAAATGTTTTCATAAACTAGAATCCTTGTTCGTATAAATTCATTGCCAATTATCTTCTTTTCGCCATATGTATAATACTTGTTACTTTTCCGGTCCGTTAAATTCACTTAAAAAATATTTAAACCGACTATTGGAAGAAGAAATGCAATACGCAAGGAGGCAAGAACATGATCAATTGTACTGCAACTAATCTGAGTTCGTCCAAATCCGAAGAGCAGAGCGGGAGC
>JAYMSL010000306.1:0-26895 GCA_036897195.1 Plantago coronopus
TACATGTTTAGTTTTGCGTGTCACAAAACACAATCGAACTGACAAATATGAGTCAGAATGTTGTACAATGAGTAAGATTATATATTTAAATTTGCAATTACAGTGGTAAGCTGAGACATCACAAATCCAAGAAGTCATGGGTTCGATCCCTGTCATGGGTAATTATATCCTTGAAACGGGTAATTATTTCCTCCGTATTGGAACTTGGAGAGTATTCGCAAGTCATAAATGCCACTTTCATTATGATACTATTGATAGAAGGATTTTTTTTTACAGACCCGGGTGAACCGCTAAAAATCTGGGGTCGCGGGTTTTTCCGGGTTTAGGGGTTTAAAATCAGAGAGGCCTCCGGGTTGCGGGTTACCCGGGTCGAACCGCCGGGTTTCAAAACATAGATTGCGACATAATGTTTTATTTATGATTTGATGAACTGAAGTATATGATAGGGAGTACTCTCAATTCTCAACCACTGTGTTGCATAATAATGTTAATTTGTAATGTAACAATATATTTTATTATATCTTTAGATTACAATATTAGTAATATGGACCTACCCATTAATCATTTGGCCTACCCATTAATCATTTGGATGTGAAAAATGAAAATGTTGATCGTTTGAATATGTCATATACTCATATATAAGTAGTGATTATTATGTATATACGCATACTTTATGTGTCGTCCGGTTTGACCCGGGTTAACCCGGGTAAATTCTGCCTGGAAAGTAGGCCGGTCCTCCGGGTCCGGGTTTCAAAGGGCGGGTTCTAGACCATTCAATTAAATAAATGGGTCTCGACCATACTGTGGGTCTAACGTACGTGGGTTTTGGACTGGGTTTAGATAGGGTCCGTAAAAATTTACGGGTAGTCAAATAGCCCACGTTTGGTCCCGGTAAAATATGTGACCAGATCTAGATCCTTATATTAATAATTTAATACCCTTACCAATTGAGACAGCTAATGCTGATTAATATTCCAAGCACGCTATTTTTCACTACTACAGGAGCAAGATGTATTATATGAATTGTTAATCCGACTTATTTGTAAATATTTGAATAATGTAACATGTCATTGTCTCTTATACTGAACTCTTTAATATACAATACTGTAAATTTTATTATTTCTTATTTATTTTTTCCATTCTCTGTTTGAGGATTGTCACACATCGGTCATGCATTACAAGGTCAAATCCAAGCACAATAATCAAGGTCCGGATTGAAGATTTGTATTTGTATCTGGATGTAGTTAATCGATGATGGAATTGGATATTCAGACTCAAGAATCAGGTTGGGTTAATTTATCGGGTTTGTGTTGCAGGTTCTAGATTAGCGTAGTTTGTAATTAGTCACTTCATTTGTAATTAACCTGCTATTTGGGTTTGGTGATGGGTAATTTGTATTAGTCCTAATCGTTTGTATGGTTGAGGGACTTTGAAGCTTCGGTGCTCGGTTGTACTCTTTTTCCTTTCGGGGGTTTTATCCCTTTGGGTTTTCCCTCGGAAGGTTTTTAAGGAGGCAACGAGTTTCCGGTCGTTTTGCTTTAAAGTCAAGGAGGAGGGTGTCGGGTTGTGAGGTCTTGGAATTTTCATGAGTGAGGCATTTTAATGCTAAACTCATATTGTAAATTGGCCATATAATTAATAAAGCTTTTTGCCGTTTCAAAAAAAAAAATCGGTCATGCATTACTCAGATAGACCCTAGCTTTATGGGGGTTGGATGTTGTCATGGGATGAAACTTCAAATGTTCTAAATTTTATTTGTTAAAATCCTATTTGAATCAATTTAACTGGGTTTGTCATCATTCCACATTGAATACATGATTATTTGAATGGACATCATCACAGGTATTTGAGATGGGTTTGAGGAGACCAACATGCCTATAGGTTTATATCTAACTACCAAATAATGATGTAATATGTCCTTAATGGAGCAAAATATGATGTAATATTCCATATTATTTCTTCAACAAATTACATACTCCCTTCATCCCGAATCAGACTTACTATTGAGATGGATACGGGTTTAAGAGAAATTTCAGAATGAGTTGCCCAATGAGAAGTATTATAATGCACGCACAAGTGAGGTAAAAGAGTCGAGGAGGGGAGGACATGTGGGGGTTTGCGGCACAATATAGCAGTTCGCGTGTAATCTTGACTGCTTATTTGGTTGGCGCTCAATCTACTGGGGTCAAGGTATTATAAATGATATAAGGAACGAACCAATCTAAAACTCACATGTGTCGTGCAAGAGGAGGTCAATGTAAGACACCTACTACTATAAATGAGTTGAGATGGCTACTTATATAAAAAGGTGCACCTTTATTTTTGAGAATTTATATATAAGAATTATACAATTAAGCGTGCTTGCTATGGATTATTCTTAGGATGCTTGCACATCGGGAATTTTGAAAAGGGGGGGGGTGGGGGGTGTTGCATGTGTTTGCCACTTATATGTTGTCCTGTCTATAGGGACAATAACTTAACGAAATATTGTACTTCTTCTGTCCCATGTTATAGTTGAGACTTGAGAGTTAATTTTTTAAGTGTACAATAAGGAATGTTTACTTTTAATTAAATATGGGACACAGGAAGTATTCAATATTAATAGTTGATTTTTTTGGTAATGGGTTGGAGATATTAAATTCTTAATAGGTAAATTATTTGGTAGTGCATGGGATGAAAAATTAATGGTAGTAATGTTGGACAAATATTATACTTTCACGAAAAATAAAAACGTTAACCTTTAATCAGGATGCTAAGTAATGAAAAGTGACCCTTGATATAGGACGGAGAAAGAACCCTACAACACATAATTTAGTGAAAAGTGAACATTACGAATGTGATTAGCTGGTAATTGATTTGTTTCTCCATTCCCCGTCGAATTTCGACGGGTCAGAGACTAGTTTTATGTAAAAAAACAAATAGACTGATTGGCACTCGATTATCTTTTAGAGTTATCGAGATTTCTTAACCCATAAATAGTAACCGAAGTTTTGAGTGTGTAAAAATAGAGTAAATGTCTTAGTCTTAACTCAATGTCAAACACAAATTTTACTGTTGCACTCGGTTAGGGGATTAACCCAGCTCTCTAACCGAGTGCCAAACACTCCGAAAATGAGTTGTGAACAAGGTCTTGCGGCTTGGAACGAGAGAAAGGTTTGCAGCAAAGTGAACTACAGTAAAACCTCTTTAAATTAATAATCGATAAATTAATAACCTCGATAAAATTAATAATTTGTCCGGTCCCAAGTTGGACCAGTACTTTGTAAAAAAAAGCAATGAACTTTACAAATTCAAATAATTTTTTGAATAATGTTAATTGCAACTTGTTTGACTAAAATGAATTCATCTGCAAGTAATATATATTGTAACTAGTACATTGCATTTGAAAATTCAAAAGTCATACGTGAGACCTCTATAAATTAATAAATTATTAATAAATTAATATAATAATATTTCGCTAAATTAATAAAATGTCCCGGTCCCAACATTATTAATTTATAGAGGTTTTACTGTATGTTGTAAACGTTGACAAATTAAGGAGCAAACTGTATTTAACATAAAGTTTGGAATCAGAATGTAATTTACACCGAACTAATGAACACCTTCTTCTTCACTGCACCAAAAACCTGCACTGAAAGTCTGAAATCAGCCTCTCCTAAATTCAGTTCCATGAACCTAAAAAATGTCATCTTTGATGCTCAAAAGGTCATGCAGTAAAACTTCACTTCAAAACCCCATCTTTAAAATCCAATTATTTACCCATTTATTTTCTTCTTTCACTGAACCCCAAATTCAGAATTCCCAAGTTCATGCGCTACTAGTTCCAGCTTCTAGGGATTATCTTGGAGCAAAGAATAATTGCAATCCTTTGTATTCGAGCTGTAAATACTCACATGGCTCTGTTTGCTCTCGACTTTTGAGTTCACAAGCTGCTGCTGCCGAGAAGACGAGCTCTGATGGGCTAACTGTGGAAGGGATCATTGCCAATAACTGGATAGTTTATCAAGAAGAGGAGAGTGATTGGAAGAGCCATGCTTCTGCCATTGCTCAATCTATTCGTCTTGTCAAGAAACGGTTGCGGGTAACTGTTTGTCTTCTCAATCGGTTTTAAAAATTTTATCTTTTGCTGGGATTGATGCTTATATTGCTAATTAGTTTTCACATGCTCTGTATGTTTTGTCCGAGTTTTCGGTTTTGTATTAGAAATGAAGGGAGTTGTAGAATTGGGAAGAATGTGCTCTGGTTAGCTCAATTTGTATAATATGTTATGTGAAGCTGTGGATATGTAAGATATAAGAGGATGTTGGTCATAAGTTTATGGATTTAGTTTCCGAATTCGTCTAAAAACAAAGCGAACTTCTCTTGATCTTCCATGTTGATACATTGGGTGCTTCGGTAACGTTCTTTTGTTGAGAGGTGAATGTATGGGTTTAACAGTAGAGAGATAGCCTTGAGCACTGGGTTTATGCATTTGGTTCATTCTGTTTTTTGTTTTTTAAAAGCTTCATGAGTATATAAAGAAGGCTTTTTCTTCTGTTTTTCTTTTGGCAGTGGAAAACATTACAATCGAGGTTGGATTTGTTATCGGAACAACTGAATGAATCTGACCTATGGGACAATCCCTCACGTGCGAGCAAGATTAGTCGTGAACATGGTTCTCTTATGGGCAAAATGAAAGAGGTTAATTCATTTGAGCAAGACCTGTTTGAACATATCGACATGATAAAACTTGCCCGGGAGGAAAATGATACGGACTTGGAAAAGGTAGGAAAATGATAAAGCTTGCAATTTCGTAATTCTAGCTTAGCTAGAATAAAAGATCCATCCCCAGTAGCTGTTTCTTCAGTTTTTCTGGTCGTTAAATATATAAATCAACGCGAATGCAAGTTCTGGTTTTGTTTTTCCTCTAGTGCTGTCCCCAGTTAGGTTTTTTCTTTTTTACTTAAAAGAATCCATTATCAAGTCCTTTCTCTTATGTTCCAGGAATCATTGGAAGCTCTACTTACTTTGAGAAGGCACCTCAAAGAAAAAGAGCTTGAAGCTTTGCTAGCTGGGGAACATGACTCTTGCTCTTGCTTCATAGAGGTGAATAGAAGCCTGTCTTGTCCATTTAAAGTGTAAATAAAGGTTTAGATACTATATATTTCATGTGATGTTGTAAAAAAATTTTGGTTCCGGTTCATTTTAGATGCTTGTTACTTGTTTTGAGAATGTGACTATGCAGCAGGACTTGCTGTTTTAAAATTGGCTGACTCCATTTCTTGAGTAATTATAGGTTCAGGCTGGAGCTGGTGGTACAGAGAGCATGGACTGGACTTCGATGGTGTTTCAGATGTATAAAAAATGGGCTGAGCGACGTGGCTTTCGAATTACTGTTGTGGATGAAATGCCTGGTGAGATTGCAGGAATCAAGGTTCATTTCTTAGACCTATAATTTCTTCTTTCTCTTGTTCATCTTTGAACTTTCCCATTTATTGCTTATTGTTGATCTGAATTGTTGGTTTTCTCAAATACCATGAGAAAATGGTCATATATTCATTTGACAACTTGGCCATTAGGCCCATTACTAGTTTCTAATGCATGCGAACATATTCTCCAATCTTCTATTTGCTGTTCATGCAAGAACAAGTGTAGCTCTGTTTTTTCATCACGTATATTTGGTTCTCGAAACTGCTCTTTCATCACCAAAATCTGGAAAGTTTTGATAACAAGTTTGGTCCCTTAGCTATTCCCTTGGAAACATTACTGATACGCCAGTTTGTATTTAGGTAATTTAGTTACCTATACCCCTTTCCATGACAAAGTACTTGCTTGTAGCTCCATATAAAACCATCACATGTCCTCCCAAGGGGACTAGTTTACTCACAAATTTTCTGAAGAGTGTATGTGTAGATCATCTTTATAATCTTCAATTATTTACTTGGAATTGACCTTTCCTTTCTCTAATTCAATTGCATCTTTCAGAGAGCCACAATTAAAGTTGATGGCGAGTACGCTTTTGGATATGCCAAAGCAGAAGTTGGGACACATCGTTTAGTACGAATCTCACCATTTGATACCAATAAGCGCAGACATACATCATTTGCTTCTGTAGCTGTAATTCCAATTCTGGGCGATGATTTCTCCCATGTTCAAATTAATGAATCTGACATTAAAATTGATCGTTTTCGATCTGGTGGAGCTGGAGGTCAGTCTGTCAACACAACAGACAGTGCCGTTAGATTAACTCATATTCCTACTGGAATCGTAGCCATCTGCCAAAATGAGAGGTAATAAACTTTGTCAGATAAATTTAAAAAAACCACCCCTATGTTCATGTCAATTGTCTAAGTTGTTTTATATGTAGGCTTGTATAATTACATAGTGTTTTGTGAATTTCATACTTAGTTTTCCCTTTTGCTCCTTTCCCTACAATATAACAGGTCACAGCATCAAAACAAGGCTTCTGCCATGGCTGTGCTTCAGTCTCGTTTGGACCAACTTGAGATGGATCGTCAGGCTCAGAAGCATGCAGAGCATACGCAGTCTTTAACAGATATAAATTTTGGCAGCCAAATCCGATCTTACGTGCTTCATGTATGCATTTTCTGTACATGCTTACGACATACTCCATGCATAAATTACACTCTATGTCCTTATTGCTTTTTCTTACATGGCAGCCTTATCGAATGGTGAAGGATCATCGCACAGATTATGAGGTTTCAGATCCTGATTCAGTCCTTGAAGGTGATCTTGACGGCTTTATCCTGAGCTTCCTGTCTGCCTCCGTGGATAAGAATCAAGAGGACGGCCTATAAAATTCGGTAATTGATACAAATTACTTGCACATTGCCCTACTTCCAAGTCGCATCCAGACCCTGTCATAGAAACAAGTCACAAGTTGAAAGACTCACTTGAACTCACTGTGTCTTCGAGATGGAATGGCTTGAAAAGGTCAGAGATACTTAAAGGTAGTATTGAATAATCTTCGAGTAACATGGCGTTGTATCAATATCTTATCTATTTAATTTAGGCGACAGAATCATACGAATGTACAACGTATAGGTTTGTTTCTAGATCGGCCTTTTAGAAGGATCTCTAGTGTACTAGTAGTATAGTAGTATGTGTGTCGATTGGTTTAGTGGTCGAGATTCGAGACTGAGATAAAGTTTTGGCAAAAATAGAAACACACAGCACATATGATTTTTTTTTTGTAATATTCTTTTATGCAATTCCAATAAGTCAATAACATTTACGGAAGTTACCATTACTGTAAATCTGTGATGGTTAAAGGACACTTGATCTCTACTCGTAAATTGAGACATCAAATTGTACTGATTGGTAAAAAACTACATTTCTGTTTACTCATCTGTCTTGCTTCTTCTTTAGAATTCGATATTATATTAAACATACTCTTGACAGTTGACATGGACCACCAGTGTGGCCGTGTCGCTAATATGATATTGTTTGCTTCAAATCTGAGTCCGTACAAATTTGATACTTATATTATTTATCTTAACCGCTCATAGTCGATGTGAGATACAGAATATTACATATTACGTGCCTGCATCTATAATCAGTTAAGATCAACTAGTAAGTAAATACATATTTAATTAGCGTTGAGCATAGTTTTGAAACTCCGGGAGCATCAAAGGTGTCAACAAACTAGGGTTGTACACGAGCCAAGCCGGCTCGAAACTCGCTCGAAAAAAACTCGACTTGGAACTCGAATTTCCGAGCTCGAGCTCGAGCCAGGTAATGCTCTGCTCGACTCGACTCGTGTACAAGCCTACAACAAACCCATAATATACAATTGGTTATTGTTCAACCGTTATCTACAAAATGTTATATTCGCATCGTTAAGAACAACATAAAACTTGTTAGTTCAATTGGCAGAATTTCCAAATTTATACTAGTGCAATGAATCAAGGATTTCTGAAGAACTCATTTTCAAAAAAAGTTCGAATATCAACTACGATTTAGAAGTTCATGTCATATTATAGTGAGGGAAGGGGTAATGAACAAATGAGGATTTTAAATATAAGAATTAGAGTTGAGTATTATCTCGTTCAGATAATGAATTAATGTAAAATCCGTTTTTATGTACATCGACAATCCGATAGTTAATTTTTATTTTACACTATAGTTTATATTCTAGCAGGTAGAAATTCTGCTGGTTGAGTTGACCACGTCTGTTTGTAGTTTCAAACGAATGAGTTTATGCCACGTCAATCTCAAGATGACACATCGGACAACCTTTGACGAACACAGACGTATCAGCCGGAATTGACAAAATTGCCATCGCCTCAAGAACAATAAATTCGATCTTCTCATTCTTCACCAGTTGAAACGAAAAGAAATTAACTTCAAAATTGTTTGGTTGATTCAATTTAAGATTTAGCTGGTTCACTGTAAAAACCGCGATCTGCTAATTCTGAGCTCCGATCTTCCGTCAATGGCAGCTCCGTTCTTTTCCACGCCTTTTCAACCCTTCGTGTATCAGGTAGGTGATCATTCTTCGCGTTTCTGTACAATTGAAAGGATAATTAGGGTTTTGGATCATGATTGTAGTTAGTTTAATTGATCACGCTGTTGAAATGTGTTTTTCGTTGCTGGAGAATTGAGTTTCGCCTCTTTGTTTTTAGCCGAGGTGAGGGGAAACAGTTAGATTAGTGCGTTTGGATGAGTTGGAGTTGGTTTTCTCAGCTGTCTAGAGATAGGTTGATCATATACCATTGAGCATTTAATGAGGTTTAGTAACAAGGCAAGCAGTGGAGTTAAATTATACCAAAATAGCTCCTCGGTGGGACTGGAACAATTTTTGGTATGGGGAATGAGTATTACTATCACACCATTCCGTTGTTGATTACCAGCAGTAAATTTCCATACTTTGTTAGAAGCAGACTAAGAGCAATACTCGATCTTCTCATCTGTTGTTTTCCATCAAGTTATTACACTATTAAATCGATATTCATGTCAATGCCAGTTTTATAGTGAAGCTTTTACATCATCGGGGGAGGGGTAGTGGGTTCGAGTATCATCGGTTGAACTTTATTTGACATTTGGTGATAGGTCTGAATGGCATTCCAATAGTGTGTAATGTTACATTTTGAAGAACATATATCTCAAATTTCCTTGTTTTTATCTTTAACAACCAAGTAACTGCCGTTTTAAGTTTAGTTCTGTTCCCTTGACTCAACCCTGCTTCCAGATATTGAGGGGACTGTTGAATGAGGTGATGCATGAATGGAGTAGTGTTAACTTCTCGTAGGACTTTGAATAATCGAATCACTTATGACTGGCTGCTGGAAAGGATTTTTGAGTGCTTTAACATAAGAACTTTTCGGATGTAGTAGTTTGTGTAACATTTCTGATATCAATATGCAATTTTCGTAACTAATAATACTTAGCCATCACAAGGTCAGCCTGCTTGTTTTACTTTTCCTGCTATTACTTTTCTATTTCATATGAACTAGGCATCTTTCAATTGTGTTTCAGAGTCCACAAGATGCAGTGACACCTTTTCAGATTTTGGGCGGTGAGGCTCAGATAGTTCAGGTGACAATTCCTAACTAATATTTTTTAGGAAATCTTAATGCTTTATATTTTGCATGTCATTGTTTAGTGACATTTTCTCTGCTTCTCACTAGATCATGCTGAAGCCACAGGAAAAGATTGTTGCCAAGCCTGGTATGTGATTTGTCCTTTTGATCTGTTACTTTGTTCACATTCTTCCTGAGACCAAATAGTTGTAAGTTTGAACTCTCTGCTGCATGATGTCTGTTGATTGTCTTGGGGAAATTCATTGTAATCATAGCTCATTTGTGGCTTCTGCTATTAGTGGAGGACATATATATGTAACTTTTGTTATCTGGGAGAATTTCCTTAAGGAAATTTTTTGTGGTGTCAGTAATTTCTATCAATCATCTAATTGTGAAAATTACATATAATTATATATTTAACTCTTGAAGTTGATTGACATGATACATGTGTTGGATAAAGTCATTGTATATTACATTTATGTACATGTATTGAATAAATCGTGGTGCAGGTTCCATGTGCTACATGTCTGGATCAATTCAAATGGAAAATGTTTTGCTTCCTGAGAACGAAGCAGGCGCATGGCAGTGGCTGTTCGGGAAGAGTATTACTAGCATAGTCCTTCAGAATACAGGTTCGACCGATGGCTTTGTTGGAATTGCTGCCCCTACACTTGCAAGGATTCTCCCGGTTAGTCATTTTCTAAGGATGTTGATGTACCTGGAAATCCTCTAAATGTTCATCATAGGAGTTGGCTTTAAGTACCTCACATTTTTTTATTACATCTATCATGCAGATTGATTTGGCATTATTTGGTGGTCAAATGTTGTGTCAGGTATTCTTATCGTTTATAAATCTATAGAAAGACGGTTGCAATATATATTGGTCGTCCTATTCTTCGTAACATGCATTTAACAGGCTAGTTAACTTGTATTTTGCAGCCAGATGCATATCTTTGCTCAATTAATGATGTTAAAGTTAGTAGCACAGTTGATCCAAGGGCACGCAATGCTCTAAGTACTGCTGAGGTGTGTTTGCAGGGGACTTTTTCATTCTTCTTAATCCATCAACCTGTACCATACACATATTTAATACGTACACTATTGTACTTGCAGGGTTTCTTAAGGCAAAAAGTATCTGGCCAAGGGCTTGCTTTTATTGTAGGTGGTGGGTCTGGTATGTCTCACTCAAGACACCATATATCTGTTTTCTTCTCCATGTAGGATTTATTAATAGGGCTGACAGTGCATGCACTAAATCTTGCAAGGGTTAGAAATATGCATGGTTTTGTTATCTTACAGTCATGAGCTTACTTTGTCTAAAATATGTATTTACAGCTAAAGTTTAAAAAGCCGAGTGACAAAGCAAGACTAGCCTGTTTGCATTTGCATAAAATATTTAGACACCTAAATAGTGCATAATGCCTACCTTTTTGTGTTAAAATACTTAGAATCTAGTACTGCAGCTTATGTCATTGTGGTTGTTGTGTTTGTCTATAATAATGATAGATTACTTATTTGTACAATAAGAATCTTTATTCACCCTGAATCCCTCAATCTGATATTTTCCCTTGTAATAAGGTCATCTCTTACTGAAACTTGAGTATTATGGTTAATGTTTTAAAGAGATTTAACTTGATCATGGTTGAAACTTGAGGGTTATATGCTTTTATTTTAAATAATAAGAGGATTTCTGTCTGGAATTCTACTTTTGGTGATCTGAGACAATATGATACATTTCTCAGAGATATGAATTTCCACATATGTTGAGAGACAGGCTTGCCAACACAAACAAATTGATTGTATCCGAGTATCCAAAATTATTTATGTTTAATTCAAAGTAATCAGTTTTTTCTTTTACATCTATAGGACATTTATAATGCACATTATGTTTGTTTTTGTTCTTTTTGTTATTCAGCTTTTAGTTCATGCAAAAAACTCTATGTGCTGTAATTTGATATAATATGATGCTTAATAACCAGATTGCTACATGGGTCGCATGTTAATTTCAATCTTATGACTTTCACATGTTAATTTCCCATTTTCTTATGTTGACTTTTGCAGTTGTGCAGAAAAATCTTGAGGTTGGAGAAGTACTTGCAGTTGATGTCTCAAGCATTGTGGCAGTTTCAGCAACAGTAAATGTACAGATCAAGTTCAATGGTCCTGTGAGAAGGATGGTTTTTGGGGTGAGTTGTTTCTGTGTTATATTTCGTTTGGATGTGATTGCTCATGTTGCCTTATTTTTCTTTCTTCCTTTTGGGCATGATAGTAGTTCTTTGTAATACTGATGCATTCAACTAGGTTTTGTTGGAGCTGGTGTATGTTCAATACCCCCGCGACTTGCTTACAGTACCTTATGCTCTCTGCTGTTCTCATGTTCATTAAACAGAACTTGAAGTATTTCTGTGTTTAAAAGAATTGCGAAGAATAGGGCATACATAACACATTATATGAACTTTTATGATTGCTGAGGAAACACTATTTACTGGGGTCATATGTTTATTGGTTTCCGATGACTGTGTAAGCAGATATTAAATTATTATCGGAGACCCTTGAAAAAAATCTACATATGTGTAAGCGGATTTGAAGACGGTCTGTTGGGCTGGCGGCTCTTAGATCCTCAGAAAATAATTAGTAAAAAGGCACCAGTTGGTGAAAGAATTCCTTCTGGTTGCCGAGGAGCCATCCAGTCTAGAGAAGAGCTGAGGCAAAGAACTATGGGAGCTTAGTCTTAGCCTCTTAGTATCAAGAGGTCAATAAGGAAATAAGTGATCTTTAACTCCTGTATAAGGAATGAGTGACTGACTATCCTGTTTTTGCTTTCAACAAGTTGGCAAGCTAAATAGCTAATTACATGTGGAGTGCTACAGCAGAGCTTGTTGTCACCAGTTTCTCGCCTGAGCATGAAATATAGAAGAACAGCTTGAAGTTTTCTTGAAAACAAGATAAAGGATTATCTTGTTATCAAGACTTTCGAGCACTAACATTACAGGATTGGGATGAAGTGTTGTGAACTTATCCTTCATCTTAAAATGCTAGAATCAGGGTTATTTACTTAAAAAATAATTCAAATTTCTTTAAACCGAAAGAAACTTTAAAGACGGTTAATATGCTGGCAGTTTTAATGATTTTACCAAGTATGTGTACTGTGTACATGGATTATTGGCTTAGTTTTCTATATGTGTTATGTGTACCTATAATGCTCATGCCTTTGATTGAGCTCCAGTCACAGCTTGAAATTTCTAATAGCAGCCAGCCATTCTTAATCCATCTTTAAAGTATATTTCGGTGTGCCTTAGCTTTCTGTTAGCATGGTAAATTATGAAGTATTTCAACCTTGCAGGGAGATAATATGGTCACTGCCGTTTTAACTGGACCTGGAATTGTCTTCATACAGAGCATGCCTTTCCATCGGCTTTCTCAACGCATTGCACGGTAGGAACACAAAAAATTCTTCCTTCCATCATCGACCCTGCAACCTTTTTTAATTGCATCGTCTTTTTATTTTTGAATTATTGTTGTGTGACATAAACTGGTTATTTCTTTTACAGGGCTGTAACATCTCCAAACATGCGGGACAATCCAAAGTTTTTCATGCAGATAGCAATCTTTTTCTTTCTGGCGTATGTCGTTGTTGTGTCATCGTTAATCTTGACAGATATATAAAAAGCTTGTCATTTTCTTTGGATTCGACAGATTAATTTTCTCCACCCTTATCTTTGTAGAGAATATTATGAAGGGGTAGCAAGACTATTGATTAGAGTGCTGAATGAGCCAATATTTTGGTCGAATGTAAAGAACAAGAATAGTATTTATATGTAGTCTGTTACATTGTGAAAAAATGTCAAAAAGGCATGATTAGTTCTATACTTACAGTGTTGATATTCGGTAGGTAGGTGGCTACCCAACTTATTATAAGCTACTATGTATTTATAAGCTAACCGCGTAAGGCGTACCCACTGGTACACCTTGTCACAATAACATGTGGGATTTCACGCGGACCTCAAATGTTGTATCCCTAGCTTCTAAGATGAGACTCACTAGAATCCTTTTATTTTCTTCCTAATGAGGCGCCCACAACTAACAAATGCTCCAACCACCGTGAAAACCTGGCCTGAAGAAGACTGGTCATCTTTCATGGTGACATTCTTTTCGGTATGGGATAATTTATTATTTACCATTCGTGACATTTAAGAACCTATTTAGAAAATGCAACAACATTTTCAACATCAAGCAAACGTATAACACGGTAGTACATTTGGAATACGGTAATCCATTATATACGAACCCTTTTTCCAACCCTAATATGGTGTCCACAACTAGCATATGTGCATATTCAGCATTCGTGACTTACCTTCGCTTGTTCCATTACCGATATAACATGTTTGTACTTGCATAATGTGGTATTCCGCTAAAAACCTGGCTTCTTGCCCACCGCACCCACAACTGGAAAATGCTCTTGGACTAACTATGTAAACCTGGATAAATTGGTCATTCATCATCCGTGACCTTTAGTAACCTATTTAGAAACTGCATCAACATTTTCTTACTGAAGATGCACAGTGCACACTATGCATGTCAATCTCATGTTATGTTTCTACCACTTAAAAAACATCGTGGTTTGTGCCCGACGGATAATCTAAATAGTCGACCTAGCAACATGTGAAAATATTCCTCGTCTTGTCTATATGTGGGAGATGTTGCAAGTACGAGTAATATTGTCTATATGCGTCACTAAATAGTGGACCTAGCAACACATTTTGAACTATTCTCCTTTCCCGACCTCTCTTGTATAAGTGACGCATCCTTAATGCTCATAATTTCTTACTGGGCATTAGTGTTTATGGGGCATGGAATACCTAGGGTAGGCGATAACCATAGTTTTGCGAGTATGTAGTTAGATAGTTGGTTTGCACACATAGTTTTGTGTCATTCAGTCGCCTCTCCCCTCACTCACCTAGGAGACGAAAGGTCATTGTTGACCTCAAAAGAGATATTCCCACATAATATCAATGACTATCAATCTATCATAGTTGCGGAATGTTTTTAAGCTCGTTCGGTCGTTCCCTATATAGAGAATATAATTCCATACAAGAATTGATCTCATTGGATAGGATGACACTCTATGCTGGATAATCCGACTAGCTTATAATGATGCTCTATGCTAAATCGGTTTATCGTGTCCGAATTCGAATAGGTCCTAAATCTAATTCGTGTCCGAATTCGAATAGGTCCTAAATCTAATTCGTGTCCGAATTCGAATAGGTCCTAAATCGGTTTATCGTGGAGTCGAGATTGCACCCACGATTTCTTTTTGAAGTTGTAAAGTGAGGATAAATAATGGTTTATTATATACCCCATGATGGATCTAACCCCGACCTAATGTAATTTGGAAGGGAAACGCATTGCCAACCTAGTAGTGTTTCGGTTGGAAGGGAAACCGTACTAATAGGCATGAAAGACAAGTGGTAAAATGATTTACTCATATTATGAAATGTTGATATTCATGGAAAATCTATTGATATTTATATTGTAAATAGACGATGTTTAGGGTTGTGATTTGTGAAAATAACTATGGACAAAGACTTTCGAGGAGGCAATTTTTTAAAAACAACTTAAGAAACGGATAGATGTTCTTAAGAAGATCTCTAATGTTTTTAATAAAAATATAACATTCTTAACTAAATGTATTTTTTTCTTATAAAATACAAAAATACACCTTAAACTACCGATAAGTTTAATTAGACGACCGATGGTCTCATCTACATCTCTAATGTATACGTCCCTAAAAAAGAACGTATCTCGAGACTTCCTCAATGTGGATACCAAATAATTGATATTTCTAATGCAAAAGACCGTATCTCGAGACTTACCTCAATGTGTATTTGTGATTCTCCCAAAATTTCCTCCAACCCTCAAAACAAAATTCACAACATCTTGTGTAAGATAATCTCTACTGAACTTAAAAATAGACGGATTAATGTTTTAAAAAAAGATGTTTTCAATTAAAATAAAATATCAAGAAGCGTAACGCTTTTACAACACAATTTAATAGGTCCAGTTCGTCGTAAATTCCCTACTCGGTGTAGAGACCTTGTCGGCCCGGCCCATTGGAAAAGAGTTCCCATCAAGGTGGTTTCATCAAAATATAAAAGGGGCCAAAACTACACAAACAATTTATTTCATCATCCCATTTTGGGCGTGTTATCCCCAATTTCTCCTACCCTCATCCGGAAACCCTAATTTTCCTCTCCCGTCACTCTATCAAACTCGAGAATTCGAGGAGCTTCCATCGCTAATCGAGTCGGCTGCGGTTGGGAATCCGATTAATCGGCTGAAAGAGGCTACTTGTGGAGAATCAATTGACAGGAGTCTAAACCTAATCTCTCCCCGATTGGTTTGCTCGTCGCATCGATCTCCGGCGTATCTGTCAGAAGCTGATTGGAGAAGCTACTGAAGGCTTTACTTTGCGATTCGCTTGGCATCGGTGGTTGTTCAGTTGAAGAGGCGGGCAATCCGGAGTCAGAAGGCGACGATCGGTTAGGTTGTGGTCCGATTATCCAGATCTGCGTGGTTTTCATCTGTTCCTGAGCGCCGGATTACCTGTTTTGTTCGTGCGAGCTGGAGGTTTGCTGAATTGGAGGCTTCGGAGTCTTTGAAGGATTAGAAGGCTTAGTCGGTTTGGTTGTTCTTTCAGAGTATTGAAAAAAGAAGAAAAAAATTTATTTCTTCGATTCCAGTTGTACCTGTCATTGTTTGCCTTTTGCAATTATTGAGTTAATGCCAGGCCTCTTATTTCGTTTAATTTGAGGGCCTCTATATCATCTGTTTCTGATTGATTTTCTTGAGTTGAATAGAGAAAGCATATTGAAACTATGTCTGTCTATTACAAATTTAAAAGTGCCAAAGACTATGACAAGGTTGATTTTGAAGGGCATTTCATAGCGGTCGGGGCATTGAAACAAAAAATTTATGAACTAAAGCGCCTTCATATGGGCACGGATTTTGACCTTGTTGTCACCAATGCCCAGACTAATGAAGGTTGGTTTGATTCTTAGTCAATTTAGTCAATTTGTTGAAATTTATTTCCGTAATAAAAAGTTGGAACTTGCTTGGTAAATCAGCCATTGTTGGTGTAGATTGTTTATAGATAGATTCATTTATTATTTGCAGGAGTTCAGGAATAGTTTTCTGGGTCTTGAATTTATTTCATATATGATAGCATCATGATTTCCTTGTTCTGGTGCAGGTTGAGTTTTGAATTAGACTGTGCTTTACCAAATTATTGGTTGTTATAATTTGTATGTTATGTTGTTCTGCTAGCTTCTTTTTCGTTTTTGTCTCGGAACATAGATGTTCTAGGTCTTATAAATATGCCTAAAACTTCCTTCCGTACATATGTACCCATCTGATACCCCATAAAATCATGGTGCCTATTGAATGGAAGTTCCACAACTCTTGTTCTTTTGTCTCAACACAAAATTTGCTCTCATCTGGCGGCTACGTTTGGTGATGCTTCCTTCTGAAAGAATTACCCAACTATTTGTTAACTAACTCCATTTCATGATTTCGTCCTCTCTTCCGTCCTAAGTCCTTCATATACTGCATATGCACAATCATTGTAAAATTGGTTTCGCGATCGAAGATTTACTGCAAGTGAATCTGGCGAATGGTATCCTGAGGCTGACAATATGAATGATTTAATCTCCCAACTGTTGTACTAGTCTGTAAGGGTCAATTTTGTTAAAAGTAGCCGTTTTCAAGGTGCACTATGTCGTGAAAACTATAATCTGCATTGTCGGTTAATGGTAGACTGATTTACATTTGCAAGTAACATTTACCTGTGATATAGATGGCTGTACCATTTGAGGTGTCGATTACAACTGTGTTCTTTCATCTTTGGTTGCATATGTTTGTTGATCTACTGCGTTTTATATTGTTTCTACTGTTTGTTATTTCAGAGTACCTTGACGAGGCAATGTTAATTCCAAAAAACACTTCAGTTTTAATACGCCGAGTCCCTGGATGTCATCGAAATCCTATAATTGCCGCACCTGCCCTGCAGCAAGAAGAGTATTGTCTTAATCCTTTAAAACTTTGTTAAATTGGTCCTTTGCAACTCAATTTTCATAATTTAGAAAGACTCTGATTTTAATTTAAAATGTTGAGAAGCATTTGTAAGTTGGTGTTGGAAGGGCTAGCTCTGGCTTTTGTCTTGCATGCTTATCAGATCCAATAATTCTGTTTATGAGTGTGCTGTGATAGAATCAACAGAAAGATTTCCAAGGAATCACATCGTATATGAGCCTTGATGTGCAATTTTCCTTTGCAATCAAGGCCCCCCCTCCCCCCTTCTTCTTGACCTTCACCTAATCACCTTCACCTGGGTTATCCCTATGCAGATCTTGTATAGGAACATTTATCTAAGACACCCCGAGGACATGCAAGCCTTTTCATACACAGCTTTTAGCGTTTCTAATAGAGTTTTTCTCCACTTTCCTGATACTTAATCATTCAATTTGTGCTGCAGGTCGATCATGGATAAGAACTCTGCTGACAGATTTCAAGCTTTAAGAGAAGGATCATCTGGAGTAGAACCATCTTCCATGAAACATGTAAGCTTTCACTGGTTAATTAATCATAATTTTTCCAATGCTGCACATCTTGAAAAATGAATGTGGAGGACTAATTGCCTGTATTTTCCTTCCCCACCCGCGATACCATGTGTTGTCCCGTAGGATGATCTGGAGTGGGATGAATTTGGAAATGATCTGTACGCTATTCCTGAACCTGTGTCATTTCAACCGAGCATTCTGGCACAAGATGCTCTTCCTGTAAGCAAAGAGGATGAAGATAGCATGATCAAGGCATTGGTAGACAATTCAGCCTTAGATTGGCAGCGGTAAGAATTTTCACGGCTTATTCATTGTGTAATCTTCCTGCAAACATTTATAGCTCACCTATTTTTCATTGTTATCTTTTTCTTTTTAATTTCCAGTCAACCTTCTGACGGATATGCCAATAGTGGAAGAGGCTTTGGACGAATGAATGGGGGTGGAAGGATGAATGGTGGACGCGGTTTTGGTAAATTTTGCTATTTAAAATGCTTTCACCTCCTTAGGTTTTTTTTAGGTGGTATAAGGCTTTCCCCAAGTGTCGTTCTATTAATATTTTTGTTGGCCAAGTACAGAGTAGAATTCAAAAAAAAAAAAACACTGTTTAAATAGAGAGAAAATTCATCTCTTTCTCCAAAGAGATGACTGGAATGTAACCTGGCTTTTTCATATTTATGTGTTCTATCATCTATGTATTCCTGTTGTTCTGTTCTTTATTGAGCTTCTTTGACTCTTCAGGCCGAGGTGGTGGAGGATTTGAGAAGAAAACACCTCCAGAAGGTTATATATGCCACAGGTGTAAAGTGCCTGGTATGTTCATTCTCTGAGATAAGTATCATTTATTTCCTGAGATCAGTTGTGGCTCTAGTTATTATCACGGTGTATGCTGGTAAACCCTTAATTTCAAGCAAGGATGTGTTCCATGCAAATGAGTTAATGACTGCATTTTGAAATTCTTCCTTGCAGGGCATTTCATTCAGCATTGTCCCACAAATGGTGATCCTACCTTTGATATTAAAAGGTTCAAACCTCCTACCGGAATTCCCAAGTCCATGTTGATGCCGACTACCGATGGATCTTATGCTCTACCAAGTGGGGGTTCTGGGGTTTTGAAGCCAAATGAGTAAGTTTGTTGAAATTAATGTACTTGTTTGTTTATATAGTTCAGAAGATTTCCCCCCCCTTAATAATAGTATTGTTACAGGGCTGCCTTTGAGAAAGAAATTGAAGGGATGCCATCGACACGTTCTGTCGGTGAACTTCCACCAGAATTACATTGTCCCTTGTGTAAAGACGTTATGAAAGATGCTGTCCTGACCAGCAAGTGCTGCTTCACTAGTTTCTGTGACAAATGTAAGCCACCTACTTCACATTCCTCGTCACATTGGCAATTTTTTTAGCTAATTAGAAAAAAATATTAGAAATTTTTGTTTTAATGTTTGTCTTATCGGTGTGTGTTGTGATGTTCCTTAGGCATCAGAGATCACATCATCTCTAAGTCAATGTGTGTTTGTGGGGCCACAAATGTTCTTGCGGATGATCTTTTACCTAATAAGGCTCTGAGGGTTACCATAAATCGGAATTTGGAGTCCAATAATAGCAGTGATGACAATGCTGGACGCACCACCTTTGTTGTCCAAGGTCTGTGCCTTTGCAGTCTCTATTGCAAAACTTTTGAGTAATTTTAATCGAATTGTTTCGTCTTCTGCTATAATGTTGAATCTATTCTAATATCTCGTCGGTTCTAGATTTGGAGTCACGGAATCCACAGGCAAAGATTCCAACCCCAACTCAGTCTGCTGCCTCAAAAGGACAGCAAATGCTCGCACCGCGTCCTCAGGGGGAAGAAACTTCAAAAATACCTGAGCCTGTGGCTGAAGAGAAGGTTGGTATTGCACAGGTGCAGGAGATTGCAAGAACTGCAAAAGTGCCGGATGTTTCTGAAGCCACCCATGAATCAAGAGGTGTGAAGGAAGCAGTATCACAGGGCAGTGCTCAGTTGCCATTGGCTGAAGAAGAGGTGCAGCAGAAACCGCTTTCTGGGGATGCAGGTAATTGGATCTGAAATTTAGATTTGTTCAAAGATATAAGGGTTGTCAAAAATTTTAATGTTTCACTGACAACATTGGGATTCCTACTTCAAGTTCTTCCTTAACGTTCTTCTCCACGTAATTGCCTTAGCTTAATTAGTTTGCTGCTGTTACTGCAGTTTAGGATGAATGTAATAATATATGAAGATTCAAAACATTTGTGTAACTATTTTCCTTGCTTATCAATTGAATTGTGCCCATTGATATGATTAGTATCATCTTTCAACAATGCCCTCTTTTTTAAAGGGACTTGTATGTTTGGATCTTTAAAGTATGGAACTTCACTGGAACAACTTACTAGTATGTTATATTCCACTTCTGAATAAAGCTAAACAATGAACAGCAAGATAGCAACCTTGGAAAAGAAAACGTTGCTCACCACTCATAACCTCCCAGTTAGGGCTGCCAATTTGGCATGTCCCAAGTTTTATTTCTTATTTACATTTGTGAGTAGAAAGATGTTAGTTAACAAGGATTTTGTTCTGAATCAAGGAAAGCTCAACCAAGTTTTGTATCAAACTCAATGCTGATATTGTAGCTTTATTTGCTTTTGTTTTTATCATGTTGGATCATAATAAGATCATCTGCCTTTTCTGTGCAGGAAAGAAAAAGAAAAAGAAGAAGATCCGTGTAAACCCTGGTGGTATGTTCTCAGCCTCCTTTACGTCTTCCTGCTGATCAGACTTTAACCTAAATTGCTTTCAGATCAATGAACTGCTGTCACTTGCTTAACCATCTTGCTCTTGCAGATCCGGAAATGCAGTGGAGAGGTGCCCAAGACCTTGGACATGAAAATTACATGATGCCTATGGGCCCTTCTGCTTTTAATCCTTACTGGAATGGCATGCAACCTGGGTTTGATGGATTTATGCCTCCCCCATATCCTGGTCCAATGCCGTATATGGGTTATGGGCCCGGTCCCATGGATCTTGGATATGGTGGTGTGTTCCCGCCAGACCCATTCGGAGGAATGAATTGTATGATGCCTTATGGCCCTCCACCTGTCCAGAGGTATGATAAAGTTTGTGCCTCAGTTTTCTGCCGGGGCTACTTTTTATAGTTTTATCATGTATATTGATCTTTAAGGTTTTTTACATATTTATCTTGAGCTTTTTAGTTATCTTTATTTTGTTACAATAATAGTCACTAAATGTCCGTCGACATACATTCAGGGACCTTTCTGAATTAGCAAGGGGTTATAATGCCGGGCCACCTGCTATAAGCAGAGAGCAATTTGAAGCTCGTAAAGCTGATATGAAGAGGAAGCGGGAATTGGAGAGAAACAGAGAAAGGTAATAGAGATGATTCTACGCCTGTTATGTGTTGGCATGATTTACTGCTGTCTTTAAGATCACTAAATGTCTAGAGTTGTTTTAAGGCTTGCTTATGTATTTGGATGGAGTTGCATTTAGTAGGTCCAGAACTACTTACTTAAGTTTCAAGTTATAATCATCTTCCAGAACTACTGCCTTCTAAAACTAAGCACATGAAGAATGTGTGGATGCCAAGCTCTTTTTTTTCCTTTCAAACTAACCGGCCAGATTTACCGATTGATATTTTCTCTTAAAAATCCTCCAGTACTCTATTATTGTCTCCATTATTAATTTTGTCATTATCAATGTTTCTATTATGAACTAGCTATTCTTTCTGTAATTCTATTACCTTTGGTTCTTTGCTTAACAGCCTGTTATTATTTATTTATTTTGTAGGGAGTTATCAAAAGATCGGGATTATGGAAGAGAAGTTAGCAGTGCGGTTGATATGTCTCCAGTGAAATCCAAATCCGTATGTATCTTTGTCGTACAGCTATCCTTGTTATATGTTCTTGCCTGTGATCTGATGCTGGTAGAAGTTGGGTTCACAGACTATAAAGTTTGGCAAAAGATATACAAGAAAGTAGCAATTTGCAACAAATTCCTCAAGATTCTCCTTTTTTGTTTTCGATTAGATTCATCCATCTTGGTGGTGTTGGTTATTTGTAGTTTCTGTGTTTGTCATTTGCTCACTCACGAAATGCATGCTCCTTTTATGAAAAACCAAAACAGTTGAATCCCGATAAAAGTGTATCCTACTTCTTTAATCGCTGATGTACCCGTAATGTAATCTTATAAGCTTGAACCCGGTAACGTCACGAGAAACCACCCAGATTATGTATTGCGCGATTAAGAAACTTGGTTGTAGTTGCATAGTTGTAAATTTCTTATGTTTTGCACGGTAAAAATTGTGTAGAACTGCATCAACTGTTTCAAGGCATTTCAAAATATTTTCGAAAAAAACAGAACCATTTCTAGTTTCTTACCTGCGGAAATGCATTTTGAAACAAGACCTTAAATCCATGGTAGTTTATGGTATGAAATTAGCCTGTAATTATTTTTCAAAATCTATGTGATGTTGAATAGGCGTTTGTAATAAACGAATTATTGTAGCCTTTGGGCCGCTGCATGACATTAGTTAGGCCCACCTAACCTTTGACTAAACGCTAAAGACTACCATAGATTTGTAACTTTAGGCCTAGGGCTCTTCCTTTGCTATCTTTTAGAAAATATAGTAAATGAAGATTGAACATATTTTGCATTACTTGTGCAGAAGCCAGTCTCTCGTCAACCGATTGAAGACCACCATCAGCACCAGCCTAGCCGTCACCGATCTGAGAGACGTTCCTCCCCAGATCGCCGTGCCCGTGACCTAGAACTCCCGCGCCCATCCTCAAAGAAGAAGTCAGATCACGATCACGACTACTCCCATCATGAAGAGGTCCGTCACCACCGTAGCCGAGATCACCAAGTGGAGGAGCCTCACCAACGCGGCCGCAGTAGCAGCCAAGGCCGTGCAGAGTCACTGCCTGAATCAGGAGGCGACAAGAACAAAAAACGAAGCGTGTTTTCACGCATTAGTTTCCCTGAAAAGGAACCTGCTCCCAAGAAAGCAAAGATGTCTTCAGCATCAGAGTCGGCAGCTGCTGCTGGTTCTTCCGGTCATAGAGCTGCAGCACCAGCATCCAACGGTTACCATGAAGAGCACAGAGCCGTGACAGTAAGCAAGAAAAGTAGCGCTTCTGCCAGTTTGGATCAGGACAGCAGCGACGACGAGAGGCATTTCAAGAGACGTCCGTCCAGGTACACATCATCACCACCTCCTCCAGTGGAGGAGGAGCCACGCCACTCGAGAGGATCGAGGGGGAGAGAGCGTGACAGAGAACGTGGAGCCTACAGCAAGTACAGATGATGATTGTTGGTGCAAATGAAGAAACTGACTGCTGGTGCAGTCTCTGAGCAAGGAGAAGTGCTGCTGCTTACACCGGCGGTGGCGGAGAACTTGGAACCGGCGGAGTGTTGGTGGTTGTATTGTATAGTTGCTGCGGAGCTTTCCATTGGCGAGCTCCATGTTTGCTTTTTCATTGAACTGTACTAACGATAATAAAAAAATGATTATTGTCAAGCTACTGTTCTTTGACTTTGAGAAAATGAAATTATCAAATGTTCATGAATTTTATCTTTCTTTTCTTTCATTCCTGGTTTCTATATCTTTACTACTACTAGAAGTACATTATTATTGATAATCATGTACTATAATTGTTGATATATTCATTATGTATAGAACTTGACTATAATCACTATATTGCTCTAGCCTCTAGGTACACAAATTTACGCTCTATCCTTTTTAGACTTCGTTCAATTCACATCCGACATACTTAACTTATCTAATAAACTACTATAGTTATGTAAGCCAGTTCAATTCACATCTGACATATTTAACTTATCTAAATAAACTACTATAGTTATGTAAGCCAGAATGATCTTCAAATTCACATAAGATTTGTTTACCGTATAAATCAATTTGATATTTCAAGTTCAATGTATTTTCCTTCTTATTGTCAGATGTAAATTTTATTTTTACAAAAAGACATTCTCTATAAATTTGGGTGTATGATACACATCTTCGCTCCAGTGCATTTCTTGTTCTCTACCGTGTTCCAACATATTATTTACTTAATGTAAAGATTTTTTCGTAATTGTCGCGAATTTAATTATAATCAAATGTCTTCATGTCGATTACTTGTGATGTAGAATTATTCGAACAAAGTCAAAAATGCGATGTGAATCCAACTAAGAAAAATCCATCGGGATTCAAACCAACCAAATAAGGCCTTTTTTTTGCCGGTTAGGCTTCATGAACCCTCTTTGGGCTATACTTGTGTTTGTATAAAGTATGGGACCCTTGTTTATAATTTTTCACTTTAAATCGATTATTCATGCGTTTGCTTTAAAATCACTTAAAACTATGTTTAATGTCACAAAAAAGGTTGTATCTGCCGTCTACACAAACACATTTTATCAGTTCCGCTTTTAACAAATGAATAACTAAGGTCCTGTTCAATTCAACTTAATTTTTTCAGTTGTGTTCAGTTCAGTTCAGTTCAGTTCAGTTCCGTTCAGTTCCGTTCAGTTCAGTTCAGTTCAGTTAACCGTAACTTAATTTTAATACTGTCTTCAGTTCAGTTCAGTTCAGTTCAGGTCCGTTCAGTTCAGTTCAGTTCAGTTCAGTTCAGTTCAGAGGATTTCAGGTGAATTGAACAGGACCTAAAACTACTTACTCCCTCCGTCCCACAAAACTTTACCCACTTTCCATTTTGGAATGTCTCACAAAACTTTACCCATTTCCAAATAAGGAAGGCAATTGTTTAAATGTCACGAAAATAACCACAAAATTTAGATAGTCGAATCTCGCTCGAATAGTGTTCTTTTCTTTAAAAAACCACAACTTAAGGTGTAAAAGTGCAACACTGCAACCACTTCCTCATTTCCGCGCCGCCGTAACTCCGCAACAATGGCAGCCTCCACCACCGCATTCTCAAAGCCCTCAACCTTGATCTCAATTCAAAACCCCAAATCCTGCTACCTTTCCACCACTACAACCTCCATCAAGCTCCTCTCCTCCCCCAGCTCCCAATTCAAACCCCTCCAATCCCAATACACCGCCCCTCGCTTCGTCGCCGCCGCCGCCACTCCCTCCGCCGCCGATTCATCAACCTCCTCCGCCACCACATTCCATGGCCTGTGCTACGTGGTCGGAGACAACATCGACACTGACCAAATCATTCCCGCCGAATACCTAACCCTGGTCCCCTCAAACCCTGACGAGTACCAAAAGCTCGGTTCCTATGCTCTTATCGGCTTACCGGCTTCGTACGAGACTAGGTTCGTCGAACAAGGCTCCACCAAGACTAAATTCTCTATTGTCATTGGCGGTGACAATTTTGGCTGTGGCTCGTCTCGTGAGCATGCTCCGGTTGCGCTAGGGGCTGCCGGTGTGAAGGCGGTGGTCGCGGAGTCGTATGCGAGGATTTTCTTCAGGAATTCGGTTGCGACCGGGGAGGTTTATCCGTTGGAGTCGGAGAAGAGGTTGTGTGAGGAGTGTAAGACTGGTGATGTTGTCACTATTGAGCTGGGAGAAGGTGATTCTAAGCTTATTAATCATACTAGTGGAAAGGAGTATATGTTGAAGCCAATTGGAGATGCCGGACCGGTTATTGATGCTGGTGGGATTTTCGCATATGCTAGGAAGACTGGGATGATTCCTACACGGGCCTAAACCTTTTAGTTGTAAGTGGCTCCTGTTTACTCACTTTCCTGTTTGTTATTCAATGAATGGACAAGCCAATATAATGCTTACGTTTATGATCGCATTTAGTATTGCCTAGCTTATGTATGAGTTCGGTTTGTGGATAAATTTAGATGTGCGCTGTGGTTTCTCGAGAGGCAGGGAATGATATTAGCTGTGAGGTATTGTTGGGGAGCATGTGGAAGTTATGGTGGTCAAGATATTTTGATTATTGGGGTTAACATGGTTTATTTCATCTGTATCGGACATATATGCTCATACCTTGCTAAGTTTTTGCTTACTGTGTGATACCAACATGGAGTTGAGGGGTAATGAAGAAGTTAGAATGAAAGTTGGTAAAATGAAATTGATATGCAGCAAGACTGACATGAGTTCACTTCTATAGATGGCTCCAAATGTCCATGAGTTTAGCTCTAAAGTAGGTAGTGAACTAGTGATACTGATTAATATAAATGATCTCGTATTTAATTTTAGTTTTGTGGCAGTACTGAAGGTTTGGGGTGAATACTTACTGCATTCCATCTCCTTCTCATCACATATTTGCTTAGAGCACCTTTTGAGTTAAATAAACTATTAACTCTGACTTTGCCTTATGTCCTGTAGTAACATATAGTATGTGAGATTTAATACCTGTGTTGTCGTCAAAGATTAGTTGATTAATTAAGGTAAAAAGATTATTGGTAACAATCTGGAAAGTTAAGGAATAAATTGTCTGATATCATATATTCAAAAATGGATGGTTAATGTTTTTTCCTGAAGTAATTATCTTTCACTCCAGGACTTCTTGCACCTACACCCTATTGAGCCTTGCATTGATATTTGCAGTTAGTGTTGTATAGATTCCGGATTTCATTAGCTGAGCACAACAATCATGGCATCTTATCCCCTACCAAAATGGGTGTAGTTGCTGTAATGTGCCATTGAAAAAATTGGCCTGGTGCTGCATTTATTCATCCAGTAAATGCCTACCCTTTTCATAAAACTTTTATTTTTAAGTCCTCCTTCTTCGTTTTTTTTTTTTTTTTTTTTTTTTTTTTTCTTTTTTTT